>JAJKFI010014957.1:0-10785 GCA_029204185.1 Lerista edwardsae
GCCAACGCCCAATCCCAATCCCCGGAGAAGGGGATTCCTCTTCTTCCAAAGAGCCACCAATGGCTGTTGTGGCTCCCATTGGATGTAGCAATAGCCATTTGGGCACCACTGCTCCTACAGGAGCTGGGCAGTTTAGGATTGGACTGCCCAGCTGCACCTCTTGGAATCCTTAAAAGTGGGGTTACCAGATACAAACTGGGACAGAGTGTCTATACCTTTAACCATTATTTAGAACTATTATATAACAATGGTTATATATCTTTAACCGTTGGGCAGGTGCAGCTCATCATGGAAGGGTTTCAGAAGCTGCACCTGCCTAAATTCCCTTTTCTATACAATGGTTAAAGGGATAGGCGCTCTATCCCAGTTTGTATTTGGTAACCCTACTTATGAGGGAGTCGATTCAGTGGGAACGTAGCAGGACTTACTGAGTAGGCATCCATAGGTTCATGCTGCCAGTGTACAAGAAGATATTTAAGAAAGAAAGCAGAGAATCTGTATAGGTAACGATTAGCGGGTGTTTTTTTTTTTTTAAACTCTGCTTCCTTCCAGCTGACACATATACTATAATGTATTAAGTGTATTAACTAAATTAAGTGCACCTAACCTAATAACTCACTGATGTTTATAGGGCATTATGATTTTAATACCTTGTGAATATTGCAAGAGCCAAGCACATAAAAGAGTTTACCAAAGGAAAAGCTCGCTTCTGAGAAATGACATTAAATTCTTGGAAAGACCTCAAATCTACTGAATTTAGAGATCTTGTTTTCTCATAGTACCTGACCAAAGTCAAAGCTGTTGCTTAGCAACGCCGGTCCGCCTCCCCCCCCCCATGTTTGGTTTCCTGCACAAAGACCTCCTGCTGAAGAGGCGTCCTTGCCAAATATCACTAAATCTAATGAACCAATGACTCAAAGAATGAGACGCTCACCCTCGTGTGAACTTCACTTCACTTGCATGGAATCTCTCTTTCCGTATATTTTTATACTGTGGTTGCTGTCCAAGAGGGCCCATTCATGTTGAATTGTTATTCATGTCAAAGGAGTTTCTCTGATCAAATATGGAAGGGTACGTTGAGTGTGTCACAGCTGGACAGACCTGGGTTCAAAGCTGATATCAAATGTAGAAGTCTGTGCTCTATGCAAACCACAGAGCCTCTATGTTCATTCCCCCGCTGTAACTAGGCAATAGCAGAGAACAGTTTCAGAAGTTGTCGTAAAGGCAAAGAAAACAGATAAAGGCAAAGAAGAATATGATCTAATTTCCAGGAAACTAATTTCAGTTTGCTAAACCACCATATTGTTGTAGCTCTCACTTTTAAAGAAGTAAATGGGCAATTGTTCAGCATACCTTTGAAAAGGAATTATTTGCATACTCTGCTTGTAAAAGGGGATGAGCCATAGCTCACTGGAAGAGCACATGCTCTGTATGGAGAAAGTCTCAGGTGTTTTTTGCGCATTTCCTGCCTGGAACATAGGAAAGCTGGTGTCATTGCTATTGTTGACAATATTGAGATCATTGTCAGGCCAAGGGCTCATCTAGTCCAGCTTCCTGTACCTCACAGTGGCCCACAAGATGCCTGAGAGAGCACACAAGACAACCAGATATCTCACTGCCACTCCCATGCATCTGGCATTTTGAGTAGCCTATTACCCTTGCAGAAGGGTAGGAAGACCCCCGAGGGTCTTCCACCCCTGAGGAAGACCTCAGATCAGGAGAGCCAACTTGAGTTCAACATTGGGGGTGCCTGTAGCCACGGCCCCTGGTGTGGCGACACCCACACAGCAGTAAAATGGCACCTTCAAATCTCTTGCTCACCCTCTGTCACTCCCACTATCTCTTGCTCACCCTGTCGCTCCCGCCATCTCCCCCTCGCCCTCTGTCGCTCCTACCTGTTGCTCCCGCTCCCGCCATCTCTCCCTTGCCCTCTCTTGCAAAGAAAACCAGTAAGCCCCGGGCCAGCCCCCCAGTATTGCAATACAGCCCCCGCCCTTGTATTGCTTTGCAAGTTCAGCGCGGCAAAATATGATACTGAGTGTTTAACAGTATGATCAAAGGCATATTATGTCCAGGAAGAATCCCAGCCACAGCACACAAGCAGGACTGCTTTTTCAGTGCTGCTGGCCGGCAGCAAAGAACAGTCTTGTCTGTGTTCTCCCAACCCAATCTCTTCATCCAATCAGCATGCAACAGGTGGGACCTACGAGAAATAAAAACCAATCCAAGGCGTATATTAGCCTTGTGACCAATGAAAAGGTTTGTTGGAACACATGCCTTCCAGCACTGGAACAAACCGGAGAGGCCAAACAGAATTTGGGTAGGTTTATCCGCACGACCCGGCTGAGGATTGTGCAGGCATGGGGGTCCTCCTATGCTCCAGACTGAGGTTGGGGTTTAACTTTATTAAACACAAGTGTAAATCATGAAACCTACTGAATACCCATCCCTCCCTTGCCAGTCTAGGGTAGGCAAAAAAAAAACAAAAACACCACTGCCATCCATAGCCAATTTGGATGACAGAAAAAAATTATCTGCAGATTGTAGAGTCATTTATCAATTGACTCAAGAACAGATGTTCCCCTATGTATTCCCATTCTTCCATTTTTTGCTTTGCAGCTATTTCTCATGGCTAGAAAAGCTTAGATTCACAGCTAATCTCATCATAACCTTGAGACATGCTATTCACTATCTGTGAGGATTTCCAGGAACCTAACCCGAGTGGATAATGAGGACTTACAGTATGTTGGCAAGAAAGTGAAGGTATGGTGACAAAAAACAGAAACAGAAGTAGAGACCACACACACACACACACACACACACACACTAGAAAGGCAACTGGAATATTCCATTTGGAATCTCCAATGTGTATCATCCTTGAAGCAGGTCCCAATGAGTAATTCCCACTGGGGCACTGGGGATTAAATGTATCAGCTTAGAGGGCATAATATACAACACAGTGAAATCAGAGATAGAAAAGACATATGAGGATGACTTGCTCATTTCTCTCCCACTGCAGGATTGATAGTTCTTCACGTATGTCTGAGTGCTTTCTCCAGTCTAGTTTTAATAGTTCAAGTTTCCACCATCTCCCTTGGGAAACAATTCCACAATCTTAATAGACTCTTTCTGTTAAGAAAAAATAATAAAGCCCCTAAGGAAACATCAGCAGGTAGTAGTAATGGGGAAAGGAGGGAAGGAAAGATTGGATTGTGTATGCCACTCTCTTATTACAGAAGAGTCTTAAATAAAGGAGTCACTAAGGAGCTATGTGTTCTGGAGATAACTGTCCCAGTAGCCCAACTGATGTAGTCTTGTATTGCACCAATGCTGCAAATCTATACTGAAGGTGTATAGTGTGTAAATACTGTTTGGTACTGATGAACCAACAGGCTTAAAAGAATAGCATGTCTCAAGGTTATGATGAGATTAGCTGTGAATCTAAGCTTTTCTAGCCGTGAGAAATAGCTGCAAAGCAAAAAATGGGAGAATGGGAATACATAGGGGAACATCTGTTCTTGAGTCAATTGATAAATGACTCTACAATCTGAAGCAAGAACTTACAGCACAGCATCAACAGAAGATGAGAAGAGAGATGAGATGATAGAGATAGCACAATGAGGATTATAGCCAGGTCAAAAAATAATGATCTCTCATTGAATAACCATTCGTCCTTTCCTGCTCAAGAAACAAAATCTCGTTAGGCATGATACTGTATGTACATGGATACCGAAGAATGGGATTTTCAGAATCAGATTTACAAATGGATGAAAGGAAATGCTGACACTTGCCCCTGCCAAAAGTTCAGTGTGCTATCCAGTGCATTTAGATTTGTTGCAGATCTCATTTATTTCATGGAGGAAGATAATCTGCTGGATAAAAAGGAATGCCTAGGCAGACTGACTCCCTGAGATGAAATGCATAGGAAAAGTCATTCATTCTGCAAAGGGGAGCTCTCTACTGAACTTAAAATATATAACTGAAGCAAAGTGAAAATATATTTGCTTATGAACATTTTAAAACCTGCCCCATAGTGCAAACATATTGTGAGCATAAGCATATTGTGAAAATTTAAGTAATATGTATTCCTTAAAAAAAATTAGCCCGTGCTCATTGAACAAAGAGGCATCTTTAAAAGTGATGAATCTCTTACCTTTAGAAAGGGGAAACCACTTATCCCTATTCATCCCCGCATAGTGTCCCTCCCAGTCAGTTTTAAATTTTGAAGTGCATGACATCCCTATAAACTCACCCTGTAGCCACATCCCACTCATAAACAAAAAACAACTTTAAATATTGTCAAACTCTTGAAGTGGGTTGCAATAGTTTAAACGAGATGTACAAACATTAAAAAATTTAAATTTTAAAACATTTTCGAAACAAATATAAAAAGCATATAAAGCTGCAGTCCTATACACATTTACATAGGAATAAGTCCAAATGAGCTCTGGGGTACTTACTTCAGAGTAGACATGCATAGAAATGTACTCTTACATAGCTTTTGCACATTTATTCACAAATAGAACCAGTGGACTAACCCTCAGGTAAATTTGCACAGGGGTGCAGCCTGACAGCGCAATCCCAGCTGCCCTGGAGAGTTGACACAACATCGTTGCGTTGATGCTATGTCACTAGCGCCGACACGGGGGCACTGAGCGGCACCCCCACATCGGTGTTAGTGCTCTCAGCCGACGATACGAGTAGTGTCATTCTCACCTTTCCACCTGTTGAGCCTGATGCTTCTTCTCAAGTAAGGCCCTTTTAAAAAGTTTCATCGGACAGCATCTGAACAGTTACAAAGACATCTGCTGATGGCATCACAGCTCTGTCGTAGGAGAAGTCTTGAAGCTTCTCCCGTTCGCACCCTTAACTAAATTTCAGATCATTGTGGTCAATTACTGGACGTCTGCTTATCTTTTTTGCTTTTTTTAAAGATTGTAAATTCCTTTCAGGTAGAGAACCATTTTTTATTCCTTTTGTTATATTGAATACTTTGAGAATTTTTTTGTTGTTGCAAAGCAATGTATAAATATTAGAAGTACTAATAATACATTTCTACACAAGATTGTGGCATAAGGTCCACATTTTGGTTCCTTTGGAAAACGTGCCTATCTCTGCTGGCTCGCATTTTCGGCTGGGACAGACTTTCCACACCCGAGCATTTGTCTCTCCAAACAGCACTCCTATATGTGTGCAGTGAAATGTGTCAGCCAGGAAGGAGGCTATGCCCTGTCTTTAAGTTATCAGTCCAGCATTGGAGTCAGGACGTCTCACAAAAGAACGGCTCCCCACAGACGCTGCTATTTAAAATTGAACTATTAAAATGAATCGTTGCTAAATTCTTCAGACACGTCCTGCTAGACTAGATAAATTGTATGCCACCTGTACAGCCACTACAAGCCTGCTGTGCTAGAAAATTAGTTATTTATTTACAAGTAGTTAGCAAGCACTCTTTCGCCACTCAGAACGGGGAAAGCTTTTCATTTGACAAATCGTTAATAACATGCTCTAATGCCACAGCTCCCTGCTGCTGTGCACGATTTCATTCTGTGCCATTCCTGTAATGTTTTTATTTTCAGACGAAAAATAGAATGCCATCTCAGGTCAGACTGTTTGGAATCAAAGAGAACCCAATGGCACTTGCTGGAAGATTGCGCTTATCCTTGTTATGACCAACATAAATAGGAAGAGTCAAAGGTAATGATATACTTCCTACCTTTAAATATTTGCTTTCAACAATGAAAGATCTATTCAATTTTTTTAATGCGTACCCTGTATAGATTAAAATATAATTCTCATGCATTTTCATTCTGAATTGGACATGCAGGAAAGTGATCTGCATCAGTATTCAGCTGTCTGAAAGCCAGAATACAGCTGATTAAAGCTGACTCAATTTTGTGGGCAAATCAGTGTGTTTTGTAAATCTGATTAAGAGTGCAATCCAAATCCCAGGCTGGAATAGGCAGGCCATCGTGCCTGACCCATATCCAATGTGGTGCTCACTGGTGCTGTAAAGGGGAAACAATTTCCCTTCCCCGGGATAACAGCTCTGGCCGGTTTTGGAGGGTGAGAGCCCCCAAAACCACGGATTTAAACATCCACTGTTTTCCTTATCCGCAGAGGTTCCAGAAATGAAACACACACACACACACACACACACACACACGAATAACGAGGGCCACTGTCCTCCTGATGAATTGCCATTAATCATTAAAAGATTACTGTTGCAATCTTATACACACTTACCTGTGAGTAAATTCCACTGAATTCAATAGAACTTCTGCATATACATCTATCAACTTGTGTTGTAAGAGAATCATATTTAACTGGCAATTTTTTTTAATGTAGTCTTCTGGGGAAAGCAACAAGGAATATTTTCATAAGTGTCCGAACAGTTTGGACTAGCGTCAAATGTAATACAGGAAGTGTTATACATGTTCATATTTTTATTATTGAATAGCCCAACCAGTTAATTGACACACATTATTATTCATGCCATTGCTGAGTACAATCCTCCCCCCCCGCACCAGCTGGGTGAACCATGGGTCCACACGTCCCCCACCACCCCCTACCCCATTCTGTCGTTTGCCCCACCCTGTTTTGCCTCCTGCTGCCCTCCCTGAACTCCAGTGCCAGCCTAGCAAGGCCGGCCTTATCTTTGGGCGTCTGGACCCAAACAGGGCTCTGGACTCTGCAACAGGGCAGCAAGGCCAGTACACATTTGTGTGCTGGCCTAACTCCTATTCGAATCCCGAATGCGCTTTGAAGTGCGTTTGCGACCTGCCATTGCGCTCTAAGCATGATAAACATCTGAGCTAACTCTGATAAAGTGTTTTATATCCATACATGTCTTGATGTTAGGTAAGTAGTAAGACAATGAAAATGGCAATTCCTAGTTCGTATTATACATTCCCCGGCAAACACATTAGTAGTTAGGGAGACCAGGTTAATCTCAGTTCTCTCTCTCCCATCTGATTGTTTCATTAGAATGATCCCAAGGATATGTTTAATTATTGAAGATATTTTATAGAAGGGCTTTTAAGTTCATATGTCAAAGAAAGGGGTCAGGTAGCATCTACACATCTTTGAGTTTGACCTTGGGAGGCAAACAGTGAATCATGAGATCTGGTGACTGGTATTAAAAAAAAATATTCATGAACATGCATTCTTTAGATATAAAATCCGTCATGATACCATTCAAGACCCCATTGATTTGTTTTGCATGAGCATTAATATTAAAACATGCTAATCATCTCCTTCAAGTACAAGGGATAAAACCATGCAGTTACATGGCCTATTCCCACTCCTCACCTCCTGGTCAGCTATTTATATAATATACTGTCCGCTTGAAGGATATTGAACAGTCCAATCAGAAGACAATCCTAATGCCTCACTCTGGCAAGGAAGGTTTGTGAGTAGAGGCAAACTTTCATACATATGATGGAGTTCCATTGTTCATCCAGGCCCCATTGAACTTGCTAGATACATGGCTTGATGGTGAAACAGAAATGTTTCTGTACCCAGGGACACCAGTTGTTGCATACAACCTACAACTAGAATTGGACAGAGGCCTCAGTGTTTGGTGTCCATACATTATAAAATGACTTTGCAAGCAAGCATAGATTTTACAATTGTTATATATAAAACATCACTTGAGACTTTTTTCTCGCTCCAGTAGTAAAGCAGATGAAATATTTCCATACTATTCTTGCAGTTCCCAGTTCTCATTCTACCAGATGTGCAACAACACTTTAAAAAAATGTATTTTATATAATCACCCAGTTTCGTGTCGAAAAGCCTGCCATCTGCCTATTGTTTCTTTCTGTGGATTCACTTTGATGGGATTGCCTCTTCTGTTAGGTAAATCCACACCTGGAAGCTTTGAGGGGTTACTGTTTAACCTTCCTATGGATACAATATTACACGTCTTTTCAGAAGTACAGTAAGTCTCATTGAACTCACTGTGCACAGGATTGCAGCCTATGATACCTCAGGTATACCTGCTTTGACTTGTTAAGCATTCATCATTTTCAGAACATGAACCCTAACCCTAAACCAGTCTCCCTCCAGCTATAAATGGAAGGAAAACTGGTCAGATGTACATTACCTATGGGGCTCTTAATGGCATCCCCTTCCCTTAATCAGTCAGTCTCCTGACTTTGTCTCATCCCAAGGATTAACAGGAACCTTGGGCAGTCCCATGTAAAGCTTGTAAATACAATACAATACAATACAAAAACCTTTATTGGCATATAAAAAGAAAACAAGACAAACAGTAAGTAAAAAACTATCGCGGTCAACTTCAAAATTCTTACACTCAAGGACCATTAAAATAAGAAAAAGTCAATGATTAGCCATCTCCACACTTTTAGCTCGAGCCAGTTTGGCTTTGACTACCTGGACAAGAAGCAAAGCAAGCTGATTAATATGAATAGGGTCTTTCATAGCAAAAAGAAATTTCAAGATTTCAGAGTCAACATTCGCACTGCACATCTGCGTACGAGGTTTTAATTTTTTCTCCCTACCTCCAAGGTGGTTTGGGCAGTGGTAAGAAGGTGCTCAAGTGATTTGATTGCACCCAGATTGCAAGAGCAGAGTCTTTCTGTAAAGGGGGTACCATTGAATCTGCCCCAGAGCACAGCTGAGGGGATCACATTGCAACGTGCCAAAGACAAAGCTCTTCTGGCATTAGGGCTATCCATTACACAGAAAAAAGACGGAATTAGCCCAGTTGTGACTGGAATCTGGTGGAATAGAGGAGAACAGTATTTATCTGCAGCGCTTAATAAGTTCTGGTCATGAATATCCAGCAGTCTACGTTTTATCAATCTGAATGCCTTGGTTTGTGAAACAGACCCAATCTGGTCCGCTCCAATGCCAATTTGCACAATCTTGGAGACCCAAAGGTCGGCTGAAAAAAAGGGGTCAGTAAGTAGATGGTATAGCAAACTATTCTGGTTATTGGTGAAGAAAACTTTGAGCCAGAATTTCGATGTTTGGATCCAGGCCAGTGTCTCAAGCATACGTTGACCTGACGCTTGTAAATAAATCACAGCCCATCCAAAAGGCCCAATGGGCCGATGCATATCTGCTGTGTCAGCCCAGTATTATCGCAAGCATGCCGTAAGGCACATTCACATCAGTGCCACAGCCTCATGCTAAGCCTCAGCACCGACTGGCACTGGCCCCAGCATGGGCAGTACCTACTCTCCGGGTGCTTTAAATGTGATTACATGCTTACAACATCCGGACCCAGCAAACGCCTTTAGGATTGGGCTCTGAATTGCCCTGTTGTTACACAGTGTACAAAATTCTCACTTTGACAGGGCCTGTGTCTCATTACGCTCATTACACTGACATAATTTACATTATGTAGTTCAATAGAAACATGGAGGATCGTTTCAACATCTTTCAACCCTGAAGCAGTTCCAATCATGTCAAAACCTTTCCTTGACAGATTTATATTTAAACTAAATCTCCAGTAATAAAGAATTTCCCAATTACATTCCAAGAATGTTTCACAACTTGTTTAATTGCCAGAAGTTATGATAGACAAGGGGTGTCAAACATAAGGCCTATAGGTTGGATGCAGCCCCTGAAAGCTCTTTATCTGGCCTTCATGATCAGTCATGGTCCTGCCACTGAGGGGATGGGGGCAAATGCCCCGGGCTCAGTGCTGGTGAAGTGGGAGGAGGGCAACGCTGAGGTGCTTGCCTCTCGGAGAGGCGAGGGGTGTTTTGCCTAACCACTCTCCCCTGTTCCCATATGGTTCCAAAATGGTGCCTAGCGTGGCGTGGCGGAGACGTGCATGGGGGTAGGGAACCAGTAGAGGGGACATAGCTCCCCTTTCTCTGTCTCCGGGGTCCCATTGCCTGGCTTCCCACCTGAGCATGATAGTTGGGCTCTCCCAGCACCACCATCAGTTGCTTTCAGCTTCTAAGGTATGAAGTGACACAGTGGCAGAAGCAGCACTGCTAAAAGGGCAGTGCTGGGAAGGTCCACCACACGCACACGCACAGGGCGCAATCCTAAACGAAATTAGGCCAGCATAAACTAAGCCAGCAAAGTTTGGCCAGCACAAGGGTGAAGCCGGCTTGCGCCGGCTGAACGCTGTTGCAAACGTGCCGTAAAGCGGGTCTGTGGCGGCGCTATGGCTCTGGACTGGCGCATGCAGCAGCACCAATGCTGCTAATGCTGCCGCGACCATTGTCGGTGCTGGCTGTGCGCCAGCCAAGCATTGGCAGTGCTTGGTTGGCACAGGGCCTCCATGGGAGTGTTCCAGAGACGTTCCGGGGACGTAACTGGGTGGCACAGTGGTTGGAGACGGGGGTTGTGATGCAGGACGGCTGTAGTGCCAAATCCTAAACCCTGTCCCGGGTCAGGGCAGCCCCAATTGGGGCTGCTCCTGTCCACATTCCTCTTCGCTTGCTATTTTGCCAGCGCAGATCCAAACAGGCCCATAGGGATGACCAGGGCTTATGTGGGAGCAAGGGGAAAACCCTCCCCTTTTCCTGCACATTGCTGCTGCTGCCTCCTAATGGGCTTCAGGACACAGCCCTGTTATGTCGGCCTTATTAGGCCGGCATAATATAGGATTGGGCTGCCTGAGTCAGAGAGGCCAGCACACAGATGTCAGCCATCCTTCCTGACTCCGAGAGCAGTCCAAAAATGCTTTATGGTGGTCCTTGTGCTGGCTTAGTTTATGCTGGCCTAACTCCAGTTTAGGATTGCTTGCACTCACTCACTCACTCACTCACTCACTCACTCACTCACTCACTCACTCAC
>JAJKFI010014960.1:5933-18957 GCA_029204185.1 Lerista edwardsae
CCCCCTCCGAGGCCAGGGAAAGCCGTGCGGCGAGCGGGAAGAAAGCAGAAGTGAGTGGACGGGCTGCCGATCACGCGTAAGTCCCGCCCAGCATTCCGTCTACTGGAGAGTACATGACACCACTGGAGGCGTGGCTATCTCATGACTGCCTGTTGCTGGGCAGGCCTGAGCCCAGGATCTACAAAGTAAGTTGATTACTGTAGGGCCAGCCCCCGGAGCATTGAGGCCCAATGCAGGACACTGCCATGGCTCCCCACTCTCCCCATGGGCCCTCTACTCACAAACAACCAAGGCGGCAAGAAGAGCACTTGTGGTGCTGTGCACAAAGCAGAGCACCCGGAAATAGTTGGCAGTGACATGATGTGCTTCCAGGAGGCCCATTTCAGGCCATTCAGAGGCAGGGCAGGTAGGAGGACTTAACATGATGCTGCTCTGCTCACCTCACTCATGTGCAGCTTATGGAGATCTCAGCTGCTGCAGTGGGCGATCCGCTCACCATGCTGATGCAGGGCCCAATGTGTTGACATTGGCTGAAGGCCAAGTGGGGTGGGGGGAGTTTGAATACCCCATTTTGTTGTTCAGTTGCTAAGTTGTCTCCGACTCTTCGCGACCCCATGGACCACAGCACACCAGGCCTCCCTGTCCTCCACTAGCTTCCGGAGGTTGCCCAATTTCATGTTCATCGCTTCGGTGACACTATCTAACCATCTCATCCTCTGCCGCCCCCTTCTCCTTTTGCCTTCCATCTTTCCCAACATAAGGGTCTTTTCCAAAGAGTCCTCTCTTCTCATGAGGTGGCCAAAGTATTTGAGCTTCAGCTTCAGTATTTGTCCTTCCAGGGAGCAATCAGGCTTGACTTCCTGTAGCATAGACCAATTGGATCTCCTTGCAGTCCAGGGGACTCTCAAGCGTCTTCTCCAACACCATAATTCGAAAGCATCTATTCTTCGGCACTCTGCCTTTCTTATGGTCCAGCTCTCACATCCATACATTGCTACTGGGAAAACCATAGCTTTGACTATGCGAACCTGAGTAGAATTCTGCTGGGCATGTGTCTGTGCGTATGTTTGTGAGCGTGGGCGCACCTATGTATATAAATCAGAGGTGGAATCTTTAACTGTATTTAATGTGATTGCATTTTCTTCTATTTCTTTATTCAAAACATTTATACCCCCGCCTTTCCAGAGGCTCAAGGTAGCTTGAGCTTTTTTTTTTTTTTTTAAAGGGACTTTATGCTTCTTTTCATTATTGTTCGCATTGACTCTTCAGAACTGGGCCAGCCGTGCATTGTAAGGAACAAATAAATAATTTAAAAACCAAAGTCAACCAAGTCGAGAATATTTTTAAACTGCTCAGCAACCAGGGTTGGCTCTCTTGAGAGAGGGCAGTGGAGAGAAGGAGGGAGGGAGAACCACAATAAAGTGAAATGGCTATCTTTATGGGGTCATTACAGGAGCAGGGTTCAAGGAAGTCCAGAAGCATCTGTGATGATGAAGCACTAAGCTATGGTAGCTATCCTGGAAGCCATGATAAATGTGTTTTCCAATGAAATGACCCAGACGTTAGCATATTTTTCTGCTGAACATTGTGGGCATAGGCTGCCTACTCCCTCATTGATTTTTCAGTAAAGTATAGACACCTTTCTGCTTTCTGCCGATATTTGAAAACCATTTTCACAAATTCCCTAGAACTGGTGATGTTAATCCCAGTAGCGCATCATGGACCACCAGTCAATGGACGTCCTGTTTTTGCTGCCTGCCTAAGACTGCAAGGGTTGGGCTGTTGTCAGGCATGGAGTAGGCCACAGTCAGGCTCGCCCTGCTATAAGGGAGGGTGAAGCAGCCAATCTCAGCCAACAGATTGGGGCACAAGTTAATGGCCAGGAAAAGACTAATTATTTCAGTTAACATGACAGTTTATCACAATGAAGGACAAGTGGGGTGCCATTTGGATTTCTGCCTGAGATACCAATGGATCTTGGACCAGGGGGGGGGGGGGGGGGGGGTTATGTAGCTTGATGGCTCAGGAATTGTGAAGGCCTTATATATAGCTTAAGTAGTACATAAGGCTTGACTCAAGTAGCTGGGCAGTGCAACGCTACATCATAGTGTTGACGTAAGGGGTGGAGCGCCAATGTGGGGGCGCTGGTTGGCACCCCCGCGTCGGCGCTTGAGCAACTGTTACACCCAGCGGTGTTATTCTGCCGGAACGCTGGGCGGGATATCCGGGTGATCGACAGCCCGTCCATTGCGTTCCGCAGCGTTACGCCGTTTGCTTAACCAATTACGCGGCTTGCGTACATTACGCAAGCTGCGGAACATGACGGGCGGGCTGTCGATCACTCGGATGTCCCGCCCAGTGTTCCGGCAGAATAACACCACTGGTTACACCTGCACTGAGCCTCTCTTGCGTCAGCTGAAGCCAGCCGCCTGGAGAGAGGCTCTGCGCGGAGGCAGCAGTGGGATTGGCGGCGGGAGGGAGATGGTGGGTGGGGAGAAGGCAGGGAGAAGGTCGGCGTGGAAGGCAGCCATACAGCCGCTTCCTAAGCCCATTCGGGAGGCTGCATGACCCCAATTCGCAGGCGCAGATCCGAGGAAAGCATAGGGGAGGCCAGAGCGTCCCCTACAATAGGGGAGCACACATTAGGGTGGCTCCAGCCTCTCCTAAGCAGCGTAGGAAATGGCACTGGCCTGTTTGCCTCACCAGTCCAGCGCTGCTTAGGATTGTGCCCTGAGTCAGTACAGTGGGACCTCAGTATCCACTGATTTGGTCTCCACTGATTTGACCAACCACTGAGACTAGGGTCCATCTTTAAATGCCTTGTAACAAGAAAAAAGGGTCAAAATAATACCATTTCCTACATTCCATTATTTACTCCATCTAGTGGCTGAATGCGGTATAGCATCTATACCAATGGTTTCCAAACTGTGGGCCAGGACCCACCAGTGGGTTGCGAGCCAAATTCAGGCGGGTCGCAAAGCATCCATATTGAAAATATAGGAAAATGGGATGCTGGAAAGGGGGAGGGCTGTGTGGTTGTTTTACTTGTGTCAAGGTTGGAAATAGGCTTTTTTTTTTCTTTCCAACTCATTTTGCTATCAGAAAATGGCTGAAAAACAGCCCAATTTGTTGCTGCATTCTCAGGAAATGAGCAGGCTCTGACATCATAATGATGACACTTCCAGCCATGTCATCACTTCTGGTGGGTCCTGGACAGATTGTCATTCTAAAAAGTGGGTCCTGATGCTAAAACGTTTGAGAACCACTGGTCTATACCAGTGCATTCTAGGGTGACATTGATTTCATTGGTCAATGAGTTTTCCATTGATTTCCATATCATTAAAAAATGGAACCCCATTGGATAATGAGGCATGCCGAATGCCGAATAGAGCCTCCCCAGTGACATCTCAAGATCCTTTCAGTTATGGATCTTAGTAGCCTCAGCATGTTCCGACAGTGATTACCTTGACTACTTTAATCCAAAAGTTAGTTTTCATGGTTGAGGCCTGCTTTTCATTGATATACTCGACAGGCCGATCTTCACCATAACTGTGACAATATCATCTTCACTCAGGAATGGCTGTTGCTGCTCGAGTGGAGGAAAGATGACTGGGTGTCAGCCATCACATGCTTACTCATTCTAATCACAGTAATTGTAACATGACAGGCAAGAGCTGAGGGAAGGGAAAACAAGGAAATGAAGGCTATCTCCCAGCAACAATGCAACTTCATTTAACCTTAACAGACCAAGCACTGCTATCATTTCTCCCTGGCTCTCCGGTGCAAATCTGGTGTCAGAGCGGCTTCTCATTTGCAATGTATGACAATTTTCGCACCTGAAAAGACACTGCCACAAGTCAATAGACTGTAAATTGCACTTGGAAATGGGATCACCTTAACTAAAGCCTGCCTGCTTTCCCCTGGAGGGTTCCTGCTGTGGCCCTATCCCTCCTCCTCCCTTCTTTTAATAATTTGTGTGTTTAGATGTTTGGTCAATTTACAAGACGTTTGTAATGTCATGTATCTGAGATTATCCAACAGATCTGGTGTGAAAAAATTACCCTGCTATAATACAGTATTTCAAATTACTAAGGAGATGACTGGAGAAATTGACTGGCGTTCACTCTTCCTTCTTTCGCAGAAAAATTTTCACCGAAAAACTTAGAATGACCTAAACTGGTCGTTCATCTTTTCCTTGTGTGCTTCACTAGCTCTATTTGCCAGAAAAATTATTTTCTGGGCCCCAATCCTAATGGAGTTAGGTCTCCATTTTTGCCTTTGGGGGACAACTGGTTAGCACTTTCACTTTCATATTGGGGGTCCCTCAGGCACTGATCCTTGATGGAAGAGTTGTTCCTATTTTTGTTTATGAAATGTCAGAGAAGTTCCGTTCAGACGCTTTTAAAGTGCAATCCTAATCTGGAGTTAGGCCGGCACAGTTAAACCAGCTAAATTTGGCTGGCACAAGGGATACCGTAAAACACGTTTGGACCACTCTTGGAGTCAGGGAGGATGGTGCACATCTTGTGCTGGCCTCTCTGACTTCAAGAGTGGTCCAAATATACTTTACAGCAGTGGTCAGGGAACAGGGGTAAATTACCCCAAATGGGGTAAAAATGAAATTCCTGGGGGTAATGGACAGTCGTGCTGCCGAGACACAGCCAGGCATGCATATGAATTTATATGCATGCCCGGCTTTGTGTTGGCCGCACGACCGTCCATTACCCCCGTTCCGGTTCCGTCGCTGGCTGGCTTTGTTTTGTTTGTTTTGCTCCGCCCTTTACAACTTCATATTTACATAGCATTAATTAAGCTCATTAAATAATCAAATAAAAAGCAATGGGTTCCAATATGTAATTTTTTCTCTTTTGTTTGGGGGGTGGGTGGGTAACGTTGGCGTATCCAAATATATTTTGGGGTAAAAGGTAAAAAAGTTCCCTGACCCCTGCTTTACAGTGTCCCTTGAACCAGCCAAACTTTGCTGGCCTAACAAATTATGCCAGTCTAACTCCAGGTTAGGATTACGCCCTTCATGTGGGCCCAATCAAATGTAGGGAAGCTGGCACAGGATTCTGTTAGGGGGCTCAGTTCTGATTTCTGATTCTGTTAGGTGGCTCAATGCTTGAGCAGGTTCATATTGGAGAAGGCAATTCTGATCCTTGGGAGTTCAAATGCTTCCTAATCTATTAAATAAAAAATACAGCATTACAGAGCTAGCATGTCAAAGAGGAGGGTTCAGCCTAACTTCTCCCTTACATATTTTTTCTTTGTGGGAGGGGAGGCTTTGTTGCTCAACACCCATCTGGTTAATACAAGGTTGGTCTCTCTCTCTCTCTCTCTCTCTCTCTCTCTCTCTCTCTCTCTCTCTCCTCCCCCCTTTTAAATTCAAGAACATCATCATCCAAAAATAGTTAGGCATGGCTTAATACCCAAGGGGTGAATATTTTTTAAAAGTGTAATTTTCAGCTCGGTTAGTTTCCGTATATTCTATTTATTAACCGCAAAAGGTCACATTGGTTTTTACTTGGGGAGGCGTTAAAGAGGAGACTCATACAGCTGAGGTCTTTAAACTAAATTAAGGCAGCCATCAAAACAATTCTGAACTTTATGCTGCGGCGGTTTTTTGTTTTTGTTTTTTCTTCTTCTCTCACTGCAATTCTATTTTGGGTAGAATCTGGATTTCTTTATGCAAGGAGCAGAGGCTTTTTCGGCTCTTTGACCTTCACACTTCAAGGATGCAAAAAAAAGGGGGGGTTATGTGGCCTGGTTACAAGAAATGCTCAGGACTGCTGCTCTCTAAATGACAATCCCATGTCAAATTCTTCCCCTCCATCATATAGAGTAAAACAACCTGTGTCTCTGTGTCATCACAGTGTATGGGCACAATCCTAACCTAGATTTAGGCTGGCACAGTTTGGTCAGCAAAGTTTGCCCAGGACAAGGGCCACCGTAAAGTGTGTTTGGACCACTCTCGGAGTCAGAGAGGCCAGCACACAAATGTGCGCCATTCTCCTTGACTCCAAGAGTGGTCCAAACAAACTTTACAGTGGCCCTTGTGCCAGCCAAACTTTGCCAGCCTAACTCCAGTCTAGGATTGCATCCTATGTCTCCTTGCCCTTGGTCTACATCACTGGCAGGAGCAGCACTCAGGATCCAGGCAGATATATACTACACAAAAAGTGTCTCGAAGTGCTGCAAATGCACGTTTACATCAGATTTTTTAATAATAATAATAATAATACTCAGATTTATATACCGCCTTTCTTAGGTCATTGGATTACTCCAATGACCATAACTCAAGGCGGTTTTCATGGGCAGACTTTATTCATAAACCCGAAGGTTTTTACAATTTTACAGAAATGTTCTATCTTACAAGAACAACACAAACAGATGGATCTTTCTGGATTTAGTCTTCTTTCTAGGCGCACATTTGTCTTCTGCTGGCTGATAAGTGGCTTCTCTACTCCCACCAGAGAAGCAGCTGACCCAGCACACTCCCCCTCTCACAAGGCAGCCGGAGACAGCTCCGCTTTTAATCAGCTACAGTTTTTTTACAAGGTCTGCCTCTCACAGAGACTTCTGGTGGTCCCGAACTGGCAACCTTCAGATCTTCAGCTCTTTATCTTCAGGCATATGGAGGCATTAACCTCACGACTAAATCTCCTGCCCATGTGGGCATGTGTACTTGTATATGTGTCTGTATCAAAGCAGCACATGGCATCTGCTATGCTTCAGTCCAAGGCAGGTCTACCCAGGCATTTGTGTGACTTCCAATGGGCCTCAGTCACCCTGCTCCCTCATTGGCTGCTGCAGGAAGTTGTGGCACCTCCAAGTTCACTTAGCAAAATGAAGGATAAAGGGTTGTGAGACCATGTCGCCACATGATGATGTCAGATGCTGGTTCCTGACCTCCAAGTAAGGCTGTGTGGCCTTAGTCAGTTCTATGCTGCCAGCATGGAAGCAAGTAGACCCATTGCCAGTGGTATTATTCACCCGGTATGCTGGGCGGGACTTACCTTTGAGTGGCAGTCTGCCCGTTGCATCACACTGCGTTCCGCTGCTTTCCCACCCACCGGGGCAGGCGGGAAAGCGGCGGAACGCAGTGTAATGCAACAGGCGGACTGCCACTCAAAGGTAAGTCCCGCCCAGCATACCAGGTGAATAACACCACTGCCCATTGCCCACCCTGCACTTTTCCCCACGGTGGCTCCTGTAGCTGCCATGGGATTCAGCGGTAGCCACCTGGCTACCACTGCGCTCCTGGGCGATCAGCCAGTTCAGGATTGGGCTCTTAGAGAAGTTCTGTCTCTAGAAGCCGGATGCAGGAAATTCAAGCAGAAATGTAGGCAGAACACACACACACACACACACACACACACACACACCACACCACACCACACCACACCACACCACACCACACCACACCTTATTTACCCGTGTCACTTGTAGCATGTTGATCAAGTCACGGTTGCTTTATTTTAAGTATTTTTTTCTCTTTCAATAGAATAGCTTCACAAAGCTTTGCAACATATATTCTAACCATAAAAATGCATGCGTAATAAACAACAGTAAAAGCAATAGACAGAGAAAACAGCAGCAGCCATTGCCAATCTCAGCAGATTGCATCAGTAAGAGCTACTTGTAAATACTCCGGTTTGAGAGCCCTTCACATTGCTGAAAGTCCTGGTGCTGAATCAACATCAGATTTGGCACCAGCAAACCGTTAAGGCAATGGAGTACACAACCAAGAAGGCTGTACCCCCAGGAGCCCCCACCTCAGAAGTCAAGTCTCAGGGCCCAATCCTATCCAACTTTCCAGTGCCAGCATAGCCACAATGCATCCTCAAAGTAAGGGAACAAATGTACCCAGCGGCATCATGCTGCCGGAATGCTGGGTGGGAGGAACGGGTGAGTGGCAGCCCGCCCGTTGCGTACCGCTCCGTTTCGCCGTCTTCCCTGCCCCCGCGGGAGGAAAGGGTGAGCGGCAGCCCGCCCGTTGCGTACTGCTCCATTTTGCCCGTGGGGCAAAACTGCTCCGTTTCCCCGCGGGAGTGGGGAAGATGGCGAAACGGAGCGGTACGCAATGGGCGGGCTGCCACTCACCTGTTCCTCCCGCCCAGCATTCCAGCAGCATGACGCCGCTGAATGTACCCCTACCTTGAAAAGATCTCCCTGACTCCCTGATCTCCCCACTGCAAGATGTAGTGCACACCACATTGGCACAGCCACATTTGTGCTTGAAGGTTGGACAGGATTGGGCTCTCAGAGATCTTAATAATTGGGCAGGTTCATACTTCTCTACTTATGCATCACAATTCTAAGCATGTTTGTTCAGAAACAAGTCTCACTGAGGAGGGGAAGTGTTGTGGGCAATAGGTAGGACCAGGAACTTGATGGCCTTTGCAGCTGGGGGGGGTGGGTGGCAAAAAATGAAGACGTAAACCCAGAAGTAGGAGGGATGTTCACTGGGCCTGACTTCCCAGTAAGATTACAGTCCTAGTAATGCCTATCCTAAATCTGCTAGCAGGCTATTCCATTATCCGAATGCACCAGACAGATGCTGCAACTGCAGCACTAACCTTTTAAAGTGAATTTTTGTGAGGCCCCTGGAGCGCTGTGGTAGATGGTGGCTATATAAATAACATTTATTGTTATTATCATTATACGTCGTGCTCACTCTGTTTGCCTACCATTAATAAACCATTCAGGCAATGTTGTGGCAATGTATAATATTAGCAGCCCCATCCCTCGGGGAGACATATAACGGAGTACTTAATATTCTAGCTGTTTTGCAACTTCTCTCTCCAAGGCAGGGCTGTTGAATGGTGTTCAAAGTTCAGTGCAGGGTGTGTGTGTGTGTGAGTGTGTGTGTGCATGCACACTGTGCAAATATGCAAAAAAAATGTACAGTATTTTTTAAAAATACAGTATACTACAGCATGATCGGCTGTAATTCACAAAATACGTCTGGTAATTAAAATTCTGCTACTTTGGATAATGCTTTATTCAATAAACCAAATGACACATAGTTGAAAGGTTGCTGCTCCAGGCTCTTTTGACGTCCACTATAAAAGCTTTCCCCAACCATTTTTCCTCTCCGTTAGTTCCATTGCTTTCCTTTTTTAAAGGTGGGATAAGATAACCGGCAGAGCAACCCTACCCTATTACGTCATGGTGTCGATGCAACAGCGTTAGCACCGATGGGGGGTGCTGATTGGCGCCCCTGCATCAGCGCTAGAGCAATGGGACCAGTGCTGCCTTCAATGGGACTGTTGCACCTGTGCCAAGCCTCCCTCGTGTCAGCCAAAGAGGGCCGGCGCGAGGGAGGCTCCGTGTCCGTCTGGACATGGGATTGGCGCAAGGGAGGAGGGAGGGAGGTTGGGGGCGGGACGTGGGCGGGCCTGGGATTCACCTGTAAGGCCAAATCCTAAGCCCAATTGAGAGGCCGTGCGGCCCTGATTTGGGCCGTGCAGTCTCCTCAGATCTGCGCCTGCTGTTTAGAAGATCTGAGTAGTGCATAGGGGAGGCTCCAGCCTCCCCAAGCGGTGCTAGGGTTTGGCGCAGGCCCATCGGCCTTGCCAATCCAGCGCTGTTTAGGATTGCGCCCAGTGGTGTCATCTAAATGATTTAAGAACAGGTACTCACTTTTGATTGGCATGTGCCCACCGGAAGTGACGTCATAAGCCAGAAGTGATGTCATGGCAGGAAGTGACATGAAAAAAGCCCTTTTTGAGGCCTCAGATGATTTTAAACTGACCCAACAGTTGCAACAGTATTCCACAGCACCCCCAGAACATGTTAAGGAGGCCTGGCATCAGGTTAAAACCCCAGAGCAACTCATTTTTCAGTGGCAAGGAAAGGAAAGGCTCCACTCGCTGCCTGCCTGCCTGCCTGGCTCTGAGAACATGCAGGCAACTCAAACATGCAGGAAATTCAAACGTTGCAGAGGGCGGAGTCGACGAGTGGGCGGGCGAATGGGCGGGGCCAGCTGTAATCCTAGAAACCGGTACTTGCGTACCCCCGCGTACCCCCTGCATGACAACACTGATTGCGCCCTGAGATAGCGGAGACCGACTTCCTACATAGATGTGCCCCAATCCATCAAGAGAGTTTCCTAAGCAGCTTTCTGTTCAGAGGCACACACAACTCCACTGATATTGCCCGGCTCATACCAGACCTATGAGACTGGCTGGGTACATCATTAGATTCTACTGATTTCACATTTATTATTATATTCATGCCCTACTTTTCCGTTCCCCAAAGAAGACCCTTGAAGTGGTCAACAGTCATAAAAACTGGAATTAAAATGGGGTATACTTTCAGCAACAAAAGAACTAAATAATCGACTGCACACACAAAGCAAAAAAACAAACCTTAAAATGATGAGGATGGAGATTCGCTTGTGACACTACCAGTTGTTCATGTGGCTAGTTATCCTGTATTACAGCAAGGAAAAGGAAAAGCTTATGGTCCTGATCCAGTTGTAACTTGTAATACAGGATAACTACTTATTACTAGCTGCTAATACTAGTTATCAGGATAGTTATCAGGATAACTAGTATTAGCAACTAGTAATAACTAGTTGTCCTGTATTACAGGATACATCTGGATCAGGACCGTAAGCTTTTGCATTTCCTTGCTGTAGTATTATAAGATAATCATCCTCTGATTTGTTCATAAGGATGGGATTTTAAACACTACACCTACAATGCACGGATTACACTACTAAAACTCACTGTGCAGTCTTAAGCACAGGGCTAAAGAAGCTTAAATAGAGGTCCCTGTCAATCAAGTAGCACACGCTGAAAGTCAATCAAAGTCTGTCAGATTCTATAACCAGTAGGGACTTTAATGTGTGCTTCCTTCCTGGTGTTAATAACCATTTTGCAAGTGGGGGGGGGGGTTGAGAATTACTAATCTAGGTCTGCCTCTTGATTGGAAGGAAGAGCAGAACGGTAACTCATGCAGAAATGTAACAGGCAAACTCCTCTGGGAGCAATCAATTCTGCTGTCACTCTGCATTGGGAGTCATTGAATCTTTGTCATTACTCACACTCAGGGCGCAATCCTAAGAAACATTGGATTGGCAAGGCCGACCGGCCAGTGCCAAATCCAACGCTGCTTTGGGGAGGCTGGAGCCTCCCAACGGCAAGGGTACATTCGCACCCTTACCGTTGGGAAGGCTCAAGCCTCCCCAATGCACTCCTCAGATCTGTGCCTGCTAAACAGCAGGAGCAGAACCAAGGAGACCACACGGCCCAAATCAGGGCTGTGTGGCCTCCCGGACAGGCTTCTCTCCTCGCCCACAATCTCCTTCCCTCCCTCCCTGCCAATCCTCATCCTGGAACAGGACGGAGCCTCCTCACACCGACTGGCTTCAGTTGGTACAAGGGAGGCTCCCTGTCGGCGCTCTGAAGCTGATGCTACTTGTAGTGTCGGCTTGAGAGCTTTAGCACCAATGCGGGAGTGCTGCTTGGCACCCCCGCGTCGGTGCTAATGACGTAGTGTCAACACGATGACGTAGTGTCGATGCAACGACTTTGCATCGACGCTACAGGGCAGCCAGGATTGCTCTATTAGATCCTCCCTCTCTCCAATGAGATCAAGGCACACTTTGTGTACAATTCCACAATCATCAGTGTTGGTGCTGAGTTTTTGTTCAGGCACATAAACCAACTGAAACCTCCTGTTGCCTTGATGGCGTAACATAGCTGCGGTCTTCTGCATTCCTGCCATCAGTCCAAGCCTCCAGCAGAACGCGTGTTCCTCTGGCTGTGACTGCTGAAAAAGTGCCGTAAAGTGAGTAGAACCCTGCAAGGACTCTGGTGGGAAGGGCAGAGCCTTACCTTGTGTTTCATTGATTCTATTTCCCCGCTTCTTTGCGTGCAGGAAAGCCAATGGAAGAGGCAGAAGGGGGTGGGGAGGGGTGAATCTGGGCAGGGAGGTTGCAGGAGGGGTGGATCCAGTGACAATGATACATATTGGATCCTATCCCCCTCTCTCACAGCCTCCCACCCCCGTCTCTCCTCAAACCTGTGCTAACAACACTTGTAGCATAGAAGACCCATTGCGGAGCATGAGTTTTACAGGGTAAAACTCGTAAGGGTATTTTAATGCCCCTTTTTGACATGGCTGCACCAGTGAGGGGGGGGAAATATGATTGTGCTATATGGATTTCCTCTTCTATCTAAATGATGAAAATGGCTTCATTGTTCTGGAAAATGCCATGCTTATTTCTATGCGTTATGTACAGTAAACGGCTAATGAGCGCAAAATATCAACAGCGTTTCAAATCAGTCCCAACCTTTTGATAACATTACAAAGCATACACAATTTGTTCTTGGGGTTTCTGGAACCATCAGAGTCCCTCAGCTTGATTTATATCCCAATGATAGCGCAGTCCCCATTCATTATCCCCTATTTAATTAATATATGTCTGAAAAAGAGTTGTCAAAAGACAAAGTTAATTAAAGCAATGGGGGGAAAATTAGCTAAATTGCAATGTGTCACATTTTAGTTAAATATCCAGCAAAAGGATTATAGATGGATTTGAATGGTTAAGGGGTCAGGCACATTGTAGGGTCTGGCTGAGGCTTCAAACCTTTTGAAGGTAAGCAAAATTAGAGAAGATGAGATTGAGGGGAAAAGAGGAATGTGCCAAGTGGAGATGCAACATATTCAAGTTCTATTTGGTTGGTGACTGCTGCCATTTTGTCCCCAAAGTACTGGAGTACCTGAGGGATCAGGAGGGGTCAAATGTCCCAGGGTACTACCTGGCAGCGGTGCCACCATTACACACACACACACACACACACACACACACACACACACACACACACCACCACCACCACCACCACCACCACCTTTTTTATGTGATTTTGTTGTTGTTAACATAATATTAGAACAACTTGATTATTACTATTTGCCTGTAAACCGCTTTGTGAACTTCGTGTTGAAAAGCGGTATATAAGTACCTGTTGATTGATTGATTGATTGATTGATTGATTGATTGATTGATTGATTG
>JAJKFI010014961.1:5932-18951 GCA_029204185.1 Lerista edwardsae
CCCCCTCCGAGGCCAGGGAAAGCCGTGCGGCGAGCGGGAAGAAAGCAGAAGTGAGTGGACGGGCTGCCGATCACGCGTAAGTCCCGCCCAGCATTCCGTCTACTGGAGAGTACATGACACCACTGGAGGCGTGGCTATCTCATGACTGCCTGTTGCTGGGCAGGCCTGAGCCCAGGATCTACAAAGTAAGTTGATTACTGTAGGGCCAGCCCCCGGAGCATTGAGGCCCAATGCAGGACACTGCCATGGCTCCCCACTCTCCCCATGGGCCCTCTACTCACAAACAACCAAGGCGGCAAGAAGAGCACTTGTGGTGCTGTGCACAAAGCAGAGCACCCGGAAATAGTTGGCAGTGACATGATGTGCTTCCAGGAGGCCCATTTCAGGCCATTCAGAGGCAGGGCAGGTAGGAGGACTTAACATGATGCTGCTCTGCTCACCTCACTCATGTGCAGCTTATGGAGATCTCAGCTGCTGCAGTGGGCGATCCGCTCACCATGCTGATGCAGGGCCCAATGTGTTGACATTGGCTGAAGGCCAAGTGGGGTGGGGGGAGTTTGAATACCCCATTTTGTTGTTCAGTTGCTAAGTTGTCTCCGACTCTTCGCGACCCCATGGACCACAGCACACCAGGCCTCCCTGTCCTCCACTAGCTTCCGGAGGTTGCCCAATTTCATGTTCATCGCTTCGGTGACACTATCTAACCATCTCATCCTCTGCCGCCCCCTTCTCCTTTTGCCTTCCATCTTTCCCAACATAAGGGTCTTTTCCAAAGAGTCCTCTCTTCTCATGAGGTGGCCAAAGTATTTGAGCTTCAGCTTCAGTATTTGTCCTTCCAGGGAGCAATCAGGCTTGACTTCCTGTAGCATAGACCAATTGGATCTCCTTGCAGTCCAGGGGACTCTCAAGCGTCTTCTCCAACACCATAATTCGAAAGCATCTATTCTTCGGCACTCTGCCTTTCTTATGGTCCAGCTCTCACATCCATACATTGCTACTGGGAAAACCATAGCTTTGACTATGCGAACCTGAGTAGAATTCTGCTGGGCATGTGTCTGTGCGTATGTTTGTGAGCGTGGGCGCACCTATGTATATAAATCAGAGGTGGAATCTTTAACTGTATTTAATGTGATTGCATTTTCTTCTATTTCTTTATTCAAAACATTTATACCCCCGCCTTTCCAGAGGCTCAAGGTAGCTTGAGCTTTTTTTTTTTTTTTTTAAAGGGACTTTATGCTTCTTTTCATTATTGTTCGCATTGACTCTTCAGAACTGGGCCAGCCGTGCATTGTAAGGAACAAATAAATAATTTAAAAACCAAAGTCAACCAAGTCGAGAATATTTTTAAACTGCTCAGCAACCAGGGTTGGCTCTCTTGAGAGAGGGCAGTGGAGAGAAGGAGGGAGGGAGAACCACAATAAAGTGAAATGGCTATCTTTATGGGGTCATTACAGGAGCAGGGTTCAAGGAAGTCCAGAAGCATCTGTGATGATGAAGCACTAAGCTATGGTAGCTATCCTGGAAGCCATGATAAATGTGTTTTCCAATGAAATGACCCAGACGTTAGCATATTTTTCTGCTGAACATTGTGGGCATAGGCTGCCTACTCCCTCATTGATTTTTCAGTAAAGTATAGACACCTTTCTGCTTTCTGCCGATATTTGAAAACCATTTTCACAAATTCCCTAGAACTGGTGATGTTAATCCCAGTAGCGCATCATGGACCACCAGTCAATGGACGTCCTGTTTTTGCTGCCTGCCTAAGACTGCAAGGGTTGGGCTGTTGTCAGGCATGGAGTAGGCCACAGTCAGGCTCGCCCTGCTATAAGGGAGGGTGAAGCAGCCAATCTCAGCCAACAGATTGGGGCACAAGTTAATGGCCAGGAAAAGACTAATTATTTCAGTTAACATGACAGTTTATCACAATGAAGGACAAGTGGGGTGCCATTTGGATTTCTGCCTGAGATACCAATGGATCTTGGACCAGGGGGGGGGGGGGGGGGGGGTTATGTAGCTTGATGGCTCAGGAATTGTGAAGGCCTTATATATAGCTTAAGTAGTACATAAGGCTTGACTCAAGTAGCTGGGCAGTGCAACGCTACATCATAGTGTTGACGTAAGGGGTGGAGCGCCAATGTGGGGGCGCTGGTTGGCACCCCCGCGTCGGCGCTTGAGCAACTGTTACACCCAGCGGTGTTATTCTGCCGGAACGCTGGGCGGGATATCCGGGTGATCGACAGCCCGTCCATTGCGTTCCGCAGCGTTACGCCGTTTGCTTAACCAATTACGCGGCTTGCGTACATTACGCAAGCTGCGGAACATGACGGGCGGGCTGTCGATCACTCGGATGTCCCGCCCAGTGTTCCGGCAGAATAACACCACTGGTTACACCTGCACTGAGCCTCTCTTGCGTCAGCTGAAGCCAGCCGCCTGGAGAGAGGCTCTGCGCGGAGGCAGCAGTGGGATTGGCGGCGGGAGGGAGATGGTGGGTGGGGAGAAGGCAGGGAGAAGGTCGGCGTGGAAGGCAGCCATACAGCCGCTTCCTAAGCCCATTCGGGAGGCTGCATGACCCCAATTCGCAGGCGCAGATCCGAGGAAAGCATAGGGGAGGCCAGAGCGTCCCCTACAATAGGGGAGCACACATTAGGGTGGCTCCAGCCTCTCCTAAGCAGCGTAGGAAATGGCACTGGCCTGTTTGCCTCACCAGTCCAGCGCTGCTTAGGATTGTGCCCTGAGTCAGTACAGTGGGACCTCAGTATCCACTGATTTGGTCTCCACTGATTTGACCAACCACTGAGACTAGGGTCCATCTTTAAATGCCTTGTAACAAGAAAAAAGGGTCAAAATAATACCATTTCCTACATTCCATTATTTACTCCATCTAGTGGCTGAATGCGGTATAGCATCTATACCAATGGTTTCCAAACTGTGGGCCAGGACCCACCAGTGGGTTGCGAGCCAAATTCAGGCGGGTCGCAAAGCATCCATATTGAAAATATAGGAAAATGGGATGCTGGAAAGGGGGAGGGCTGTGTGGTTGTTTTACTTGTGTCAAGGTTGGAAATAGGCTTTTTTTTTTCTTTCCAACTCATTTTGCTATCAGAAAATGGCTGAAAAACAGCCCAATTTGTTGCTGCATTCTCAGGAAATGAGCAGGCTCTGACATCATAATGATGACACTTCCAGCCATGTCATCACTTCTGGTGGGTCCTGGACAGATTGTCATTCTAAAAAGTGGGTCCTGATGCTAAAACGTTTGAGAACCACTGGTCTATACCAGTGCATTCTAGGGTGACATTGATTTCATTGGTCAATGAGTTTTCCATTGATTTCCATATCATTAAAAAATGGAACCCCATTGGATAATGAGGCATGCCGAATGCCGAATAGAGCCTCCCCAGTGACATCTCAAGATCCTTTCAGTTATGGATCTTAGTAGCCTCAGCATGTTCCGACAGTGATTACCTTGACTACTTTAATCCAAAAGTTAGTTTCCATGGTTGAGGCCTGCTTTTCATTGATATACTCGACAGGCCGATCTTCACCATAACTGTGACAATATCATCTTCACTCAGGAATGGCTGTTGCTGCTCGAGTGGAGGAAAGATGACTGGGTGTCAGCCATCACATGCTTACTCATTCTAATCACAGTAATTGTAACATGACAGGCAAGAGCTGAGGGAAGGGAAAACAAGGAAATGAAGGCTATCTCCCAGCAACAATGCAACTTCATTTAACCTTAACAGACCAAGCACTGCTATCATTTCTCCCTGGCTCTCCGGTGCAAATCTGGTGTCAGAGCGGCTTCTCATTTGCAATGTATGACAATTTTCGCACCTGAAAAGACACTGCCACAAGTCAATAGACTGTAAATTGCACTTGGAAATGGGATCACCTTAACTAAAGCCTGCCTGCTTTCCCCTGGAGGGTTCCTGCTGTGGCCCTATCCCTCCTCCTCCCTTCTTTTAATAATTTGTGTGTTTAGATGTTTGGTCAATTTACAAGACGTTTGTAATGTCATGTATCTGAGATTATCCAACAGATCTGGTGTGAAAAAATTACCCTGCTATAATACAGTATTTCAAATTACTAAGGAGATGACTGGAGAAATTGACTGGCGTTCACTCTTCCTTCTTTCGCAGAAAAATTTTCACCGAAAAACTTAGAATGACCTAAACTGGTCGTTCATCTTTTCCTTGTGTGCTTCACTAGCTCTATTTGCCAGAAAAATTATTTTCTGGGCCCCAATCCTAATGGAGTTAGGTCTCCATTTTTGCCTTTGGGGGACAACTGGTTAGCACTTTCACTTTCATATTGGGGGTCCCTCAGGCACTGATCCTTGATGGAAGAGTTGTTCCTATTTTTGTTTATGAAATGTCAGAGAAGTTCCGTTCAGACGCTTTTAAAGTGCAATCCTAATCTGGAGTTAGGCCGGCACAGTTAAACCAGCTAAATTTGGCTGGCACAAGGGATACCGTAAAACACGTTTGGACCACTCTTGGAGTCAGGGAGGATGGTGCACATCTTGTGCTGGCCTCTCTGACTTCAAGAGTGGTCCAAATATACTTTACAGCAGTGGTCAGGGAACAGGGGTAAATTACCCCAAATGGGGTAAAAATGAAATTCCTGGGGGTAATGGACAGTCGTGCTGCCGAGACACAGCCAGGCATGCATATGAATTTATATGCATGCCCGGCTTTGTGTTGGCCGCACGACCGTCCATTACCCCCGTTCCGGTTCCGTCGCTGGCTGGCTTTGTTTTGTTTGTTTTGCTCCGCCCTTTACAACTTCATATTTACATAGCATTAATTAAGCTCATTAAATAATCAAATAAAAAGCAATGGGTTCCAATATGTAATTTTTTCTCTTTTGTTTGGGGGGTGGGTGGGTAACGTTGGCGTATCCAAATATATTTTGGGGTAAAAGGTAAAAAAGTTCCCTGACCCCTGCTTTACAGTGTCCCTTGAACCAGCCAAACTTTGCTGGCCTAACAAATTATGCCAGTCTAACTCCAGGTTAGGATTACGCCCTTCATGTGGGCCCAATCAAATGTAGGGAAGCTGGCACAGGATTCTGTTAGGGGGCTCAGTTCTGATTTCTGATTCTGTTAGGTGGCTCAATGCTTGAGCAGGTTCATATTGGAGAAGGCAATTCTGATCCTTGGGAGTTCAAATGCTTCCTAATCTATTAAATAAAAAATACAGCATTACAGAGCTAGCATGTCAAAGAGGAGGGTTCAGCCTAACTTCTCCCTTACATATTTTTTCTTTGTGGGAGGGGAGGCTTTGTTGCTCAACACCCATCTGGTTAATACAAGGTTGGTCTCTCTCTCTCTCTCTCTCTCTCTCTCTCTCTCTCTCTCTCTCTCTCCTCCCCCCTTTTAAATTCAAGAACATCATCATCCAAAAATAGTTAGGCATGGCTTAATACCCAAGGGGTGAATATTTTTTAAAAGTGTAATTTTCAGCTCGGTTAGTTTCCGTATATTCTATTTATTAACCGCAAAAGGTCACATTGGTTTTTACTTGGGGAGGCGTTAAAGAGGAGACTCATACAGCTGAGGTCTTTAAACTAAATTAAGGCAGCCATCAAAACAATTCTGAACTTTATGCTGCGGCGGTTTTTTGTTTTTGTTTTTTCTTCTTCTCTCACTGCAATTCTATTTTGGGTAGAATCTGGATTTCTTTATGCAAGGAGCAGAGGCTTTTTCGGCTCTTTGACCTTCACACTTCAAGGATGCAAAAAAAGGGGGGGTTATGTGGCCTGGTTACAAGAAATGCTCAGGACTGCTGCTCTCTAAATGACAATCCCATGTCAAATTCTTCCCCTCCATCATATAGAGTAAAACAACCTGTGTCTCTGTGTCATCACAGTGTATGGGCACAATCCTAACCTAGATTTAGGCTGGCACAGTTTGGTCAGCAAAGTTTGCCCAGGACAAGGGCCACCGTAAAGTGTGTTTGGACCACTCTCGGAGTCAGAGAGGCCAGCACACAAATGTGCGCCATTCTCCTTGACTCCAAGAGTGGTCCAAACAAACTTTACAGTGGCCCTTGTGCCAGCCAAACTTTGCCAGCCTAACTCCAGTCTAGGATTGCATCCTATGTCTCCTTGCCCTTGGTCTACATCACTGGCAGGAGCAGCACTCAGGATCCAGGCAGATATATACTACACAAAAAGTGTCTCGAAGTGCTGCAAATGCACGTTTACATCAGATTTTTTAATAATAATAATAATAATACTCAGATTTATATACCGCCTTTCTTAGGTCATTGGATTACTCCAATGACCATAACTCAAGGCGGTTTTCATGGGCAGACTTTATTCATAAACCCGAAGGTTTTTACAATTTTACAGAAATGTTCTATCTTACAAGAACAACACAAACAGATGGATCTTTCTGGATTTAGTCTTCTTTCTAGGCGCACATTTGTCTTCTGCTGGCTGATAAGTGGCTTCTCTACTCCCACCAGAGAAGCAGCTGACCCAGCACACTCCCCCTCTCACAAGGCAGCCGGAGACAGCTCCGCTTTTAATCAGCTACAGTTTTTTTACAAGGTCTGCCTCTCACAGAGACTTCTGGTGGTCCCGAACTGGCAACCTTCAGATCTTCAGCTCTTTATCTTCAGGCATATGGAGGCATTAACCTCACGACTAAATCTCCTGCCCATGTGGGCATGTGTACTTGTATATGTGTCTGTATCAAAGCAGCACATGGCATCTGCTATGCTTCAGTCCAAGGCAGGTCTACCCAGGCATTTGTGTGACTTCCAATGGGCCTCAGTCACCCTGCTCCCTCATTGGCTGCTGCAGGAAGTTGTGGCACCTCCAAGTTCACTTAGCAAAATGAAGGATAAAGGGTTGTGAGACCATGTCGCCACATGATGATGTCAGATGCTGGTTCCTGACCTCCAAGTAAGGCTGTGTGGCCTTAGTCAGTTCTATGCTGCCAGCATGGAAGCAAGTAGACCCATTGCCAGTGGTATTATTCACCCGGTATGCTGGGCGGGACTTACCTTTGAGTGGCAGTCTGCCCGTTGCATCACACTGCGTTCCGCTGCTTTCCCACCCACCGGGGCAGGCGGGAAAGCGGCGGAACGCAGTGTAATGCAACAGGCGGACTGCCACTCAAAGGTAAGTCCCGCCCAGCATACCAGGTGAATAACACCACTGCCCATTGCCCACCCTGCACTTTTCCCCACGGTGGCTCCTGTAGCTGCCATGGGATTCAGCGGTAGCCACCTGGCTACCACTGCGCTCCTGGGCGATCAGCCAGTTCAGGATTGGGCTCTTAGAGAAGTTCTGTCTCTAGAAGCCGGATGCAGGAAATTCAAGCAGAAATGTAGGCAGAACACACACACACACACACACACACACACACACACCACACCACACCACACCACACCACACCACACCACACCTTATTTACCCGTGTCACTTGTAGCATGTTGATCAAGTCACGGTTGCTTTATTTTAAGTATTTTTTTCTCTTTCAATAGAATAGCTTCACAAAGCTTTGCAACATATATTCTAACCATAAAAATGCATGCGTAATAAACAACAGTAAAAGCAATAGACAGAGAAAACAGCAGCAGCCATTGCCAATCTCAGCAGATTGCATCAGTAAGAGCTACTTGTAAATACTCCGGTTTGAGAGCCCTTCACATTGCTGAAAGTCCTGGTGCTGAATCAACATCAGATTTGGCACCAGCAAACCGTTAAGGCAATGGAGTACACAACCAAGAAGGCTGTACCCCCAGGAGCCCCCACCTCAGAAGTCAAGTCTCAGGGCCCAATCCTATCCAACTTTCCAGTGCCAGCATAGCCACAATGCATCCTCAAAGTAAGGGAACAAATGTACCCAGCGGCATCATGCTGCCGGAATGCTGGGTGGGAGGAACGGGTGAGTGGCAGCCCGCCCGTTGCGTACCGCTCCGTTTCGCCGTCTTCCCTGCCCCCGCGGGAGGAAAGGGTGAGCGGCAGCCCGCCCGTTGCGTACTGCTCCATTTTGCCCGTGGGGCAAAACTGCTCCGTTTCCCCGCGGGAGTGGGGAAGATGGCGAAACGGAGCGGTACGCAATGGGCGGGCTGCCACTCACCTGTTCCTCCCGCCCAGCATTCCAGCAGCATGACGCCGCTGAATGTACCCCTACCTTGAAAAGATCTCCCTGACTCCCTGATCTCCCCACTGCAAGATGTAGTGCACACCACATTGGCACAGCCACATTTGTGCTTGAAGGTTGGACAGGATTGGGCTCTCAGAGATCTTAATAATTGGGCAGGTTCATACTTCTCTACTTATGCATCACAATTCTAAGCATGTTTGTTCAGAAACAAGTCTCACTGAGGAGGGGAAGTGTTGTGGGCAATAGGTAGGACCAGGAACTTGATGGCCTTTGCAGCTGGGGGGGGTGGGTGGCAAAAAATGAAGACGTAAACCCAGAAGTAGGAGGGATGTTCACTGGGCCTGACTTCCCAGTAAGATTACAGTCCTAGTAATGCCTATCCTAAATCTGCTAGCAGGCTATTCCATTATCCGAATGCACCAGACAGATGCTGCAACTGCAGCACTAACCTTTTAAAGTGAATTTTTGTGAGGCCCCTGGAGCGCTGTGGTAGATGGTGGCTATATAAATAACATTTATTGTTATTATCATTATACGTCGTGCTCACTCTGTTTGCCTACCATTAATAAACCATTCAGGCAATGTTGTGGCAATGTATAATATTAGCAGCCCCATCCCTCGGGGAGACATATAACGGAGTACTTAATATTCTAGCTGTTTTGCAACTTCTCTCTCCAAGGCAGGGCTGTTGAATGGTGTTCAAAGTTCAGTGCAGGGTGTGTGTGTGTGTGAGTGTGTGTGTGCATGCACACTGTGCAAATATGCAAAAAAAATGTACAGTATTTTTTAAAAATACAGTATACTACAGCATGATCGGCTGTAATTCACAAAATACGTCTGGTAATTAAAATTCTGCTACTTTGGATAATGCTTTATTCAATAAACCAAATGACACATAGTTGAAAGGTTGCTGCTCCAGGCTCTTTTGACGTCCACTATAAAAGCTTTCCCCAACCATTTTTCCTCTCCGTTAGTTCCATTGCTTTCCTTTTTTAAAGGTGGGATAAGATAACCGGCAGAGCAACCCTACCCTATTACGTCATGGTGTCGATGCAACAGCGTTAGCACCGATGGGGGGTGCTGATTGGCGCCCCTGCATCAGCGCTAGAGCAATGGGACCAGTGCTGCCTTCAATGGGACTGTTGCACCTGTGCCAAGCCTCCCTCGTGTCAGCCAAAGAGGGCCGGCGCGAGGGAGGCTCCGTGTCCGTCTGGACATGGGATTGGCGCAAGGGAGGAGGGAGGGAGGTTGGGGGCGGGACGGGGGCGGGCCTGGGATTCACCTGTAAGGCCAAATCCTAAGCCCAATTGAGAGGCCGTGCGGCCCTGATTTGGGCCGTGCAGTCTCCTCAGATCTGCGCCTGCTGTTTAGAAGATCTGAGTAGTGCATAGGGGAGGCTCCAGCCTCCCCAAGCGGTGCTAGGGTTTGGCGCAGGCCCATCGGCCTTGCCAATCCAGCGCTGTTTAGGATTGCGCCCAGTGGTGTCATCTAAATGATTTAAGAACAGGTACTCACTTTTGATTGGCATGTGCCCACCGGAAGTGACGTCATAAGCCAGAAGTGATGTCATGGCAGGAAGTGACATGAAAAAAGCCCTTTTTGAGGCCTCAGATGATTTTAAACTGACCCAACAGTTGCAACAGTATTCCACAGCACCCCCAGAACATGTTAAGGAGGCCTGGCATCAGGTTAAAACCCCAGAGCAACTCATTTTTCAGTGGCAAGGAAAGGAAAGGCTCCACTCGCTGCCTGCCTGCCTGCCTGGCTCTGAGAACATGCAGGCAACTCAAACATGCAGGAAATTCAAACGTTGCAGAGGGCGGAGTCGACGAGTGGGCGGGCGAATGGGCGGGGCCAGCTGTAATCCTAGAAACCGGTACTTGCGTACCCCCGCGTACCCCCTGCATGACAACACTGATTGCGCCCTGAGATAGCGGAGACCGACTTCCTACATAGATGTGCCCCAATCCATCAAGAGAGTTTCCTAAGCAGCTTTCTGTTCAGAGGCACACACAACTCCACTGATATTGCCCGGCTCATACCAGACCTATGAGACTGGCTGGGTACATCATTAGATTCTACTGATTTCACATTTATTATTATATTCATGCCCTACTTTTCCGTTCCCCAAAGAAGACCCTTGAAGTGGTCAACAGTCATAAAAACTGGAATTAAAATGGGGTATACTTTCAGCAACAAAAGAACTAAATAATCGACTGCACACACAAAGCAAAAAAACAAACCTTAAAATGATGAGGATGGAGATTCGCTTGTGACACTACCAGTTGTTCATGTGGCTAGTTATCCTGTATTACAGCAAGGAAAAGGAAAAGCTTATGGTCCTGATCCAGTTGTAACTTGTAATACAGGATAACTACTTATTACTAGCTGCTAATACTAGTTATCAGGATAGTTATCAGGATAACTAGTATTAGCAACTAGTAATAACTAGTTGTCCTGTATTACAGGATACATCTGGATCAGGACCGTAAGCTTTTGCATTTCCTTGCTGTAGTATTATAAGATAATCATCCTCTGATTTGTTCATAAGGATGGGATTTTAAACACTACACCTACAATGCACGGATTACACTACTAAAACTCACTGTGCAGTCTTAAGCACAGGGCTAAAGAAGCTTAAATAGAGGTCCCTGTCAATCAAGTAGCACACGCTGAAAGTCAATCAAAGTCTGTCAGATTCTATAACCAGTAGGGACTTTAATGTGTGCTTCCTTCCTGGTGTTAATAACCATTTTGCAAGTGGGGGGGGGGGTTGAGAATTACTAATCTAGGTCTGCCTCTTGATTGGAAGGAAGAGCAGAACGGTAACTCATGCAGAAATGTAACAGGCAAACTCCTCTGGGAGCAATCAATTCTGCTGTCACTCTGCATTGGGAGTCATTGAATCTTTGTCATTACTCACACTCAGGGCGCAATCCTAAGAAACATTGGATTGGCAAGGCCGACCGGCCAGTGCCAAATCCAACGCTGCTTTGGGGAGGCTGGAGCCTCCCAACGGCAAGGGTACATTCGCACCCTTACCGTTGGGAAGGCTCAAGCCTCCCCAATGCACTCCTCAGATCTGTGCCTGCTAAACAGCAGGAGCAGAACCAAGGAGACCACACGGCCCAAATCAGGGCTGTGTGGCCTCCCGGACAGGCTTCTCTCCTCGCCCACAATCTCCTTCCCTCCCTCCCTGCCAATCCTCATCCTGGAACAGGACGGAGCCTCCTCACACCGACTGGCTTCAGTTGGTACAAGGGAGGCTCCCTGTCGGCGCTCTGAAGCTGATGCTACTTGTAGTGTCGGCTTGAGAGCTTTAGCACCAATGCGGGAGTGCTGCTTGGCACCCCCGCGTCGGTGCTAATGACGTAGTGTCAACACGATGACGTAGTGTCGATGCAACGACTTTGCATCGACGCTACAGGGCAGCCAGGATTGCTCTATTAGATCCTCCCTCTCTCCAATGAGATCAAGGCACACTTTGTGTACAATTCCACAATCATCAGTGTTGGTGCTGAGTTTTTGTTCAGGCACATAAACCAACTGAAACCTCCTGTTGCCTTGATGGCGTAACATAGCTGCGGTCTTCTGCATTCCTGCCATCAGTCCAAGCCTCCAGCAGAACGCGTGTTCCTCTGGCTGTGACTGCTGAAAAAGTGCCGTAAAGTGAGTAGAACCCTGCAAGGACTCTGGTGGGAAGGGCAGAGCCTTACCTTGTGTTTCATTGATTCTATTTCCCCGCTTCTTTGCGTGCAGGAAAGCCAATGGAAGAGGCAGAAGGGGGTGGGGAGGGGTGAATCTGGGCAGGGAGGTTGCAGGAGGGGTGGATCCAGTGACAATGATACATATTGGATCCTATCCCCCTCTCTCACAGCCTCCCACCCCCGTCTCTCCTCAAACCTGTGCTAACAACACTTGTAGCATAGAAGACCCATTGCGGAGCATGAGTTTTACAGGGTAAAACTCGTAAGGGTATTTTAATGCCCCTTTTTGACATGGCTGCACCAGTGAGGGGGGGGAAATATGATTGTGCTATATGGATTTCCTCTTCTATCTAAATGATGAAAATGGCTTCATTGTTCTGGAAAATGCCATGCTTATTTCTATGCGTTATGTACAGTAAACGGCTAATGAGCGCAAAATATCAACAGCGTTTCAAATCAGTCCCAACCTTTTGATAACATTACAAAGCATACACAATTTGTTCTTGGGGTTTCTGGAACCATCAGAGTCCCTCAGCTTGATTTATATCCCAATGATAGCGCAGTCCCCATTCATTATCCCCTATTTAATTAATATATGTCTGAAAAAGAGTTGTCAAAAGACAAAGTTAATTAAAGCAATGGGGGGAAAATTAGCTAAATTGCAATGTGTCACATTTTAGTTAAATATCCAGCAAAAGGATTATAGATGGATTTGAATGGTTAAGGGGTCAGGCACATTGTAGGGTCTGGCTGAGGCTTCAAACCTTTTGAAGGTAAGCAAAATTAGAGAAGATGAGATTGAGGGGAAAAGAGGAATGTGCCAAGTGGAGATGCAACATATTCAAGTTCTATTTGGTTGGTGACTGCTGCCATTTTGTCCCCAAAGTACTGGAGTACCTGAGGGATCAGGAGGGGTCAAATGTCCCAGGGTACTACCTGGCAGCGGTGCCACCATTACACACACACACACACACACACACACACACACACACACACACACACCACCACCACCACCACCACCACCACCTTTTTTATGTGATTTTGTTGTTGTTAACATAATATTAGAACAACTTGATTATTACTATTTGCCTGTAAACCGCTTTGTGAACTTCGTGTTGAAAAGCGGTATATAAGTACCTGTTGATTGATTGATTGATTGATTGATTGATTGATTGATTGATTGATTG
>JAJKFI010014962.1:0-13141 GCA_029204185.1 Lerista edwardsae
TTATTATTATTATTATTATTATTATTATTATTATTATTATTATTATTATTATTATTATTATAGTTGGTTAGGATTGTGTCCTTCGGAAAGATAGTTCACTGTATGCCTTCATAGAACATTTCAATATTGCCAAGGAATGCCCTCATGTTTACAACAGAAGCCCAATGAACATTGTTGAGGATTTTGGGCTCAGGTTTTAGGGAAGGGCACTCCTCTGTCATACATGTGTGAGGGGTAGCAAAGGTCTATGTGAACTTGGAGTCATATAAAAATAGAGATGAACCATTTTGCCAGTGGTTGTACTATTTTGCTGGTATGTCACACCTCCTTGTCCATCCCGAACTCCTTTCACCAGCAGAATTAGATTCATCCCAGACACTTTCAGTTTGTATCCATTTTAGGATAATCCATTGCAACTTTAATATTGGGCTTGCTTTGTATACTTTCCCTGCACATCTGTTCCTATTAGCACTTCCTTATTTATTTGTACAAAGAAGCGAGTGCTCTTTGCGCAGTTAGTTACGGGGGAGGAATGGTAATGAACTCTGATAAGCTTTCAGTAAACAAAAATATCGCATCTCTTGAATTCAGTTACCTGACAGAAGAAATTAGAGTGGAGGAGACTGAGATTGTGTTTAGGCCCGGACGTGTATTGTTAAATGTGACATGCTCAATTTATCATTAGTTATGAAGTGAAAACGGATGAATACACATTCAATTTAGTTCAGCTGCTTTCTTCATTTATCACACTGTTTCATCATCCATCATTCCCCCTTCCCACCCCTTTTGATTTAAACAAATAACATATTTTCATAAGTTTAATCTAATTAATCATAATTGTAAGGTAATGTTCTCTTAATGAACCATACATTGGGCTTTATAAAGTTTACTGCGGTTTTTAATAAAATCAGCTCCAGATAGAATCTACAAATGATCTTGTTTCTCGCCCAAACTACTTTCTATTTCCCGCTCTCCTTTCCTGTTAATGTTTCGTCTCGTAATGATGGTGACGGATCCGTACCGAGAGTCACTCGCGCGTATTGTCCTCATATATCGAGCAGCAATTTCAATATATTGGAAAGTGTTCATCATTTTATGAGACAAGATATATGCTTAAGGACAGGTTAATTGAAGTAGAAGCAAATAAGAAAATCAACCCAACAGATATTTCACATTATCACCGTGGAAGAGGTAATGTTTCCTATCAAGCTCAGCCATCGCAAATGCTGATGGCAATAGAAACAAAAGTCCTCTCTGAGTTCAGGAACAGATAAAGATGGTTTAAAAAGTCTTCATCCTACTTGCATCTTAATTTCTCAAACTTCAATTAAGTCGGAGGATTTTTATCTCCCATCTGCCAGAGCAGTGATCCAAGGTAGAAGGCTGTATACATTTAAAGTAGGAGTGCGAATAGAAGTTCTTTCACTTTCTAACTTGGAAAGAATTCAAGCAACGGCAGGTTTGCTAGTAATGGTAAGGCAGCCATCACAAATTGCCATTTTTAGGTCAGGGCTTTCGGTCCAGTGGTGTCATCTAAATGATTTAACAACAGGTACTCACTTTTGATTGGCACATGTTGGGACCCGCCCACCGGAAGTGATGTCATAAGCCGGAAGTGATGTCATGGCAAGAAGTGACATGAAAAAAGCCCTTTTTGAGGCCTCAGACGATTTTAAACTGACCCAACAGTTGCAACAGTATTCCACAGCACCCCCAGAACACATTAAGGAGGCCTGGCATCATGTTAAAGTGACCCAACAGTTCCAAAACCCCAGAGCAGCTCATTTTTCAGTGGCAAGGCAAGGCAAGGCAAGGCTCCACTCGCTGCCTGCCTGCCTGCCTGGCTCTGAGAACGTGCAGGCAACTCAAACGTGCAGGAAATTCAAATGTTGCAGGGGGCGGAGTCAACGAGTGGGTGGGCGAATGGGCAGGGCCAACTGTAATCCTAGAAACCGGTACTCGCATACCCCAGCGTACCCCCTGCATGACATCACTGTTTCGGTCTTGTTGAATGTTTTGACACAGGCTGAGCATTCCGGAAGGCTTTCGAAAGGCGGATTTAAGCTGGAACATAGCAAACTGGTTGGCATTGATGACCACTAGCACAAATGGCTTTCAAAGGTGATTAGAGAAGTTTGCCTGTGGTTGTTGGGCACAGGTATTTGGTTGGCCACTGTTGGAAAGAGCATGCTGGAGTAGGTGGTTTTTCTGTCTGATCCAACTGGGCTTTTCGTCCCTTCTGAAATGGCATCATCAATCTGCATTGCTAAACCATTCACATAATAAGCCCCTGAACAACAATAAAAACAACAAGTAACTCATGCCAGCATGTCACGTTGATCATCTGAATTTTGCCTCATCCCTGCTGAGATCCATTTCCCCATTTCCTTATGATCAGAAGGGCATACCCTATAATTGTGAATGCACAAGTCATTACATCCTGTTACCAGGGATAACAGATACAGGAGTGCAGAATTAGTATTGGATGCAGAGTTCAGCAAATTACTTTGGTGAACTCCCACTTCACTGCAATTACTCCCATTGCACTCACACTTACACAAACTTTGAGGATTCCTGCGCACTTTTTAAATGACGTTCCATCATCCCTCTGTTCATGCCTAACAAATCAAAAAAAATTTTTTAAAGTGGGGAAGGTGTTCTACCTTTCTTGTGTTAAGGAAGTGGAAAATGGTGAGGAGCTGCAGAAGGACATCTCCATACACACACACACACACACACACACACACACACAGAGAGAGAGAGAGAGAGAGAGAGAGAGAGAGAGAGAGAGAGAGAGATGCAATGAAGGCAGACAGGCATGGTCTTTCTACCATACACACAATCATGGAAGCTAACCAGAAACTAATTAGAAGGAGTAGTTGGTGAAGTAGTTGCAATAGGGACATATAGCAGCTGGGGCAGGGGTTATATTCAGTGGGAGGATGGCAGATCAGCAAAGGGTTAACCTTCCTCTCACTGTGCACCACAATTCTATGTGGGATTGGGGTCCCCTGAAGCTACTTTAAGAGCCACTTCTGGTTTTAAGCAAGCATGTCTCTTGGAGCTCAATCCAGTGACGGGATCTAGGAATGAGGAAGTGGAAAACTGAGCGGGACTTAAGCGTGATCGGCTGCCCGTCCGTTCCGTTCCGCAGCTGCCCTGGCCTCGGCAGGGCACCTGCTCACCAGGGGGGACAGGTGGGGGCGCACCGAGTGCTTGGGCAAGCAGTGGTGGGGCACGCCAACCGGGAGCAGCCCCCCCAGGCCAGGACAGGCGGCGGAACGGAACGGACGGGCTGCCAATCATGCGTAAGTCCTGCCCAGTGTTCCGCTTCCTCATTCCCAGATCCCATCACTGGCTCAATCCCACTTGGACACCATCACATCACAAGCCCATCCAGTGCAGCCAATGTGGGGGGGGGGGGTGCCAGCCACTGGGAATGAGTACAGGAACAGGCACCTCCACCAACCATGGAGGCATAGCATAGCATAGCATAGAACAGAACAGAACAGAACAGAATATAATTTTATTGGCCGTACATGGATTTCACCATACATGGAATTTTACTTCGGCCCAAAAGCTCTCACATATGCCTTAAACTAATAAGTAGTACCATCACATTAACAAGACCCCACTAACAAAGACACCACACATGCACACACAAATGCATGCTCAGTACAGGAATGCCACCCTACTCCTGCCTCCAATACAAACTAAAGTGATGTCAATCTCCATGTCATGCTCAAATCTCTTCCGTTGGCCTCTGCACTGGTATCCAAGCGACACCTGTGCTACATCGGCGTTTTTCTGGTCATGCTGCATTTTGCACTGGCCTCCATGCTGCAAACCAGTATCTGTGCATCTGTGTATGTGGAGATATACTGGTGTATCTCACAGCTAAGATTAGGCCTTGAGGGAATTCCAATTCTGGAGTTCCAAAGGCCCATAAGCAGGGGCGAATCTATTTGAAAGGGCGCCCATGGCGCCCAATGAAAATGCGCCCCTAGGGGCACACAACGTCATGACGTCACATCGTGACGTCATGACATAGCGCCCTGCCCCTTCTAAGAGGCGCGTTCTGTTCGCTGCCGCTGGCCCTTTAAGGCCAGCGGCAGTGAGCAGAACGTGGCGGGGGCGCCGTGTTCTGTTCGCTGCCGTTGGCCTTAAAGGGCCGGCGGCAGTGAACAGAACGCGGCGCCCCAGCCGCATTCTATTCGCTCGTGCTGGCTCTTTAAGGCCGGCACGAGCGAACAGAACGCGGCATCCCCGCCCCCCTTGAGAAGCGGGAGGGGGCGCCGGGTGGCAGCGTGTTCTCCTCGCTCCGGCTGGCTCTTTAAGGCCAGCCGGAGCGAGGAGAATGCGGCGCAGGGAGCGGGCGGGCCGTGGGCGCCATTTTGGGGGGCGGGCGCCATGCGAATGGCGCCCCCTGCAAGATGGCGCCCATGGCTCATGCCACCCCCTGCCACACCCTAGTTACGCCCCTGCCCATAAGCAACAATTGGTTAAAATTAAATTGGATCCAGTACTAAGTATTTGCATCCTGGATTATTGCGTCCTTGTTAAATGCCAGTCATTGGAACCCCTGGACACTTGCATCTGGTTTTTTTTCCTGCATCCCCATCATTCGCATCCCACTATAACTGAGCAACAAACACCATGTTATATGTGCTAAACCTCTTATCCCAGGCCTAGCCCTACCTATGTGTTTTCAAAATAAAAAAGTGCATCTAATCAAAAGAAGTCCTGAATGCAAAATGAAGGGATGCAAACAGCCAATGCTGGGATACAGTTGTCCAGGATGCAATGGTCTTGTCACTACCAGATCCTCAGAACCCAGATCTTCTGGGCTTTCCAAAGGGACCTTGCTGGTGCTTGGATGTCTTCAGAGCTCTTTACTGCATGGCATGAACTTGTTGACATTTGATGCTTGGGTGCTGTGTGCTGTTTGCCCAATTTCATAAGCTCTCTTACCTGTTTTGGTTCCCTATTGCCCTCATTTCTGGTTGGGCAGCCCTGCTTAGTAGCGAGCAGTGAGAGGCAGATCTAACGGATCCAAGAACCGGAACGGTGACCGGGACTCACCTTTGACTGGCGCGTGTCAGGACTGTTCAAAGCGGCCCAGCCGTGCCCCGCAGCCCGTCCCTTTGGTTTTGCCGCCATTCCGTTGGTTCCGCCGCCTTCTGTGCCGCGTCCATCACAGAGCCAGCGATGAATGGCAGCGAGTGGGCGGAGCCAGCCCTGATTGGGTTCAGGAACAGCCGTTCCGGTGCGTTCCTCCTGAATGACATCACTGGTGAGAGGGCTGCATGGCCAGTCTATTCCTTAAATTTTCTCCAAAATTAGAGGCTGAAGTCATGCTGCTTGGAAGGAGTGCAGAGAAAAATCGCCCCTTTGAAGGTTTTGCGCATCAAGCAGATTATCAGTCAACGTCGCCCCAACACTTCAGCTGAGATTGTTCTCATCCTACCCATTATACTAGCTCAGTAGGTTCCTGTCCCTCTGTCTTCCCTGCTTCTGCTTTTCGACTCGCTTCTCTAATGCCCCTGACAAGCTTCTACTCTGTAATCTTCCCACTGACACTTTGATCTTCCACTTGTCCTAGGTTTCTCCTTGTGCTTCTCCATCAGAGCAGAGGGGCTCCTCTAATGCCCTGAAAACGTTACTTGCCATTAGAGAATGGCCAGACGCACGGCTATCAATTAACACTAAGTGTAAGGTATGAGCTCTTTTAATCATTCATTATCTTCAAGGTGCAATAGCACACGTTCCAGGAGTAGCCAGTCCAATAATCCTTACAACCCCCAGGGTGCCCATCAGCTGCAATACTGATTGCTAAGCTCCTGCATTATCAGCCGGAGATGGAGACATGCAAAATCCCTCGCAATTTAAAGGACGTCACAACCTGCCTGAGATGTCCACCCTGGCATCTTCTGCAACTTTGTCGGAGATCCTGGACTGCACTTCAAACCAGGCGCTGCAGTCTTTCATCAGCAAAACGCTTGTGGCCCACACTTGGATTGTCTTTCAACTCAAGGTGACAAGACATACAGGGCTCTGCGGGAAATGGCAGAACCATGTTCCCCTCTAAAACATGCAGTACTTCTTCATCACAGCTGCGTGCCATCCTTTCTCCAGTGAGTTCAGGGTGGCAAATGCCAGTGGGGTGCTACTGAAATCTGCAGGTATTCAAACCTGTGGATTTGGGCCACACCCACCCTCCAAACCCAACTGGAGCTGGGCTTTGGTTAGATCCAGAGGGTTTTCTGAGGCCCACAGAGGCCGTGTGCAACCACCTGCAGACTCTGCAAGCTTCAGAATGCCTTTTATGAGCACAGAAACCCATGACTTGGTTTTTGCCAAAAACCTGAAGTGATGCTTTTATGCCCTTATAAGACATTCTGAGGCCTGGGGAAGCTGGTTCAGAGGTCCAGGTGGGCCGTTCTCCCACGGGTTCGCAAATCTGCAGGTTCCGAATCCACTGCTATTACAGGCGACCTGTACTCTGTTGGCACTGCATGGCATAGGATGATGGGGGATACGAGTGGGCTGTTACTATAACATGATTGCTGATTTCTTAAATGCTGCATTTTGTGAACTGCGAGTTGCCTCGAATTTAATAATTTTTTAGCTAAACCTATCTCCCTGCCACAAGACTCAGAGCGCAATCCTAAACTGTGCTGGAATGGCAAGGCATTAGGAGCGCAGCTTAGGTGTCCTGGAGAGCCTCCCCAGGGCTACGGCAAGTTTGCACCCTTGCCCCAGGGAAGACTCCATCCTCCCCATAGGCTTCCTCGGATCTGCACCTGCTGAATAGCAGATGCAGAGGCCGTGGGGTTGCGCTGCCTGGGGAAAGAGACCTGCTGCATCCTATCTCCACCCCCGTTCCCAGGCCAGCCCACCCCTCACCCAGAACTGCCCTCCTGCCTTATTCCCAGAAACACCCTTGCACCCAGTGGTGTCATCCAAATGATTTAGGAACAGGTACTCACTTTTGATTGGCACTTGTCGGGATCCTCCCACCGGAAGTGACATCATAAGCCAGAAGTGATGTCATGATTGTTGCCATGGATGTGATCATGTTTGTAATAACTTCAGCTTATGGTTAGTGTTGATTTAACTTCTATTGCTTTGCTTTCTAGAGATGTGTATATACATATTTTGCTTCAACTGTTCCCTGGTTAAATAGCAGGGGCCAGCTTCGAGTGGGCGGGGCCAGTTCAACTTCTAGGAACCGGTACTCACATAGTGGTGCGTAGTGGGTGCATGACATCACTGCTTGCACCAGCCAAGTTCAGCTGGTTAGCACCCCCATGTCGGGGCTTGTGGCATTGGGCTGATGCAAACACGTTGCATCGGGCCAAGGCGCAATCTAGGATTGCGCCCTCATTGTCATTTTGCTCACCGCATGGTTAGCTATCTGTGTGCAGCACAGCACTGTGAAAAGTGGATTATTTTCCGTGTGCCACTTTTCAGAGGTGGAGGCTTATATTTGAAGTGGCGTGAAGAAAATCTGCGGAACCGAGGCAGAAAGGAAAATGTGCAGTATTAAAAAGGGGATTGAGAGCTTGGAGCGTGGGCTTTACAAGGAGTGCTCAAGATTGCTGCTATGGCTTTAAAGCAACTATTTTCAATCAGGGCACCGTGGCACATTGGTGCGTCACGAAGGGTCTGCAGATGTGCCATGAGAGTTTGGCAGATTTGTTTGGCCAAAAATACCCAGGAAATGAAACTACGACTGTGATATCACTTCCTGTTGTGACGTCACCTCTGGGGCATCATTTTGCCCTCAATACCTGGCTACACTTTCATTAGCTCAGTGGTGCGTCCAGCCCATGCTCTGCCTCAGGGCTGGGTCAACGCTTGGCACCCCCAGCATCAGCTCCCCACACCTTCACCACTGACACACCAGGCTCCATTTTGGAGCTATACAGGAAAAAGGGAGGGAGGGAGGGTTCAACAACACTCACCTCTCTGAGAGGCGAGCTGCCTCATCGCTGCCCTCCTCCCTCTCCAGCAGCGTCCCTCCTGGGGCATTTGCCTCCCTTTCAAAATAGTAGGACCGCAACTTCATTAGCTACGTACACCATTGATTGGAACCAGGGCCCTGATGGCAATATGGCATCCAGAGCCTGAAAGCCAGGAACTCTGGCCTGAGATCCCTCCCCACATCTATCTGACAGTGACAAAGGCTGGTGAGAAATTGGGGGGAGCCTTGCAGAGCCTGTCATCTAAAGGCTTTTCAGATCCTTACTAGGCCACTCCTCAGATCAGTAAAGCATCCACTGGTTAGCAACTCTAGCATATTTGTCAATAAACACAACTTGAGGAACGGGCCACATATTAGAACATAAGAACATAAGAAAAGCCTTGCTGGATCAAGCCAAGGTCCCATCTATTCCACCTTCCTGTATCTCACAGTGGCCCACCAGAGGCCTCAGGGAGCACTCGAGACAACAAGACGCCTGCATCCTATGGCCACTCTTGTATCTGGCATTCTGAGGTAAATTTCTGAGGTAAAATTCTGAGGTAAATAATAACTTGCAACCTAAACTGGGCCTTAAGAACATAAGAGCCGCACTGGATCAGGCCAAAGGCCCATCTTGTCCAACTTCCTGTATCTCACAGTGGCCCACCAGATACCTCAGGGAGCGCACAAGATGCCTCCATCCTGTTGCCACTCCCCTGCATCTGGCATTCTGAGGTAGCCTCTTACCCTTGCACCATCCCCAAGGAAGACACCAAACTGTGGTTGGGGTTTAACTTTATTAAACACATGTAAATCATGAAACCTACTGGATACCTGTCCAGCGTTGTCATTCAGCCGGAACGCTGGGCAGGAGGAACAGGTGAGCGGCAGCCCGCCCGTTGCGTTTCGGTCCGTTTTGCCGTCTTCCCTGCCCCCGCGGACCGGAACGCAATGGGCGGGCTGCCGCTCACCCGTTCCTCCCGCCCAGTGTTCCAGCTGAATGACAATGCTGTACCCGTCCCTCCTGCCCCAGTCTCCAATATGTTTGCCTCACAAGGAAACTTGCCCTGCCCTCCCATCCCACTGTCAAAGGCAAGTGGCTCCATTGCTCCATCCTTCTGCCGCGACCCCATCTAAGCAAACAGAGGCACATTCTAAAACATACCATGCAGCAAAGCATCTTGGGACGATCGAGAAATCAGCTTGGCCACCACTGATTGCTAAATAAGAGCATAATTAATTATTTCTTCAACCAAATAGTCCGGGATCCTACCACAAATCAATCGGCTCTCCTAGCCTAAGAAGCACGGCTCTCCTCGACTCTATTGTAGCTCAATGAAAACAAAATCAATGAAGGCCAATTATAACCCATCTCATTAGAGTATGCAAATCAATTGGCTTACAAATCAGGGGTCCCCCTTTCCATCCTTGCAATGATAGAAGGGAGAACCGTGTTGAAGCAGCTTTCAGGTTGCGAGAAGGAGAAATGTGTGCCAACACTGGCCTCTAGCTGTGGCATGCAGTTCGACACCAGTGTGTGTGCGGGGCATTGTGTTACAGTGGACCCAAAAGAAGCCAGCAATGGTTTTTCCACTGGAAGCACATTCATTCTCTGGTGTAGGTTGCTCGACATTCTGCTGTCAGGAAAACAGGTCTCTTGGTCTCCTGAACATATTTCACCATTTAGATTTAGCAGATGGCCTAGATTGCGATGAAATGCTAATAAATGCATCGGAGAAAATAAGAGAAACCTGTCTTTTAAAGCGCTCCTCTTTCTTCATCTTCCTACTAGTACCTGGAGAGAAGCTGCTTTATGGGACATGAGATTGTACAGCAAGACTTCAGTCAATTACCTACGTTCTTGGGCTTAATGCTGATGGAAGCAAAGCTTTTTTTTCTTTCCATGCATAGTATCGCTCAGTGGTGTCATCTAAATGATTTAAGAACAGGTACCCACTTTTGATTGGCACGTGTCGGGACCTGCCCACCGGAAGTGACGTCATAAGCCGGAAGTGATGTCGTGGCAGGAAGTGACATGAAAAAAGCCCTTTTTGAGGCCTCAGATGATTTTAAACTGACCCAACAGTTGCAACAGGATTCCACAGCACCCCCAGAACATGTTAAGGAGGCCTGGCATCATGTTAAAACCCCAGAGACACTCATTTTTCAGTGGCAAGGAAAGGAAAGGCTCCGCTCGCTGCCTGCCTGCCTGCCTGGCTCTGAGAACATGCAGGCAACTCAAACGTGCAGGAAATTCAAACGTTGCAGAGGGTGAGGGCGGAGTCGACGAGTGGGCGGGCGAATGGGCGGGGCCAGCTGTAATCCTAGAAACCGGTACTCGCGTACCCCCGCATACCCCCTGCATGACATCACTGGTATCACTTATGTAAATCTTGTGCACACACATACTCTGGACACCCTTGACTTCCCCTCCCCAAAAAGTTGAGAGCTGCAAACAATTTTAATTCTTTTCCCAGTTTGTCCCTTTGTTAACAAAAACTTTGTAAGAAAAAAATGAATTTACTTAACTCAAAACTGACCAATGAAATGGATTGTTCCAAGATCCAGTGAGGTGGTATTATGACACAGCAGGGAACCAATAAGGTGTTATTATTAGTCAATTCTCATTTCTATGTAACAGAGCTAATAAGGTGTTTCCCTACGACCGAATGGTCTAGTCGTGACTGACTGTAGGGGGCAGTGCTCATCTCCGTTTCTAAGCCGAAGATCCTGCGTTTGCCCGAGAACAAGTTTCTGTGATCATGTGGCCGGCATGACTATACGCCAAGACTCACGGAACGCCGTTACCTTCCCACCGAAGTAGTATCTATTTATCTACTCGCATTTTTACGTGCTTTCGAACTGCTAGGTTGGCAGGAGCTGGGACAAGCCATGGGAGCTCACTCCATCACGCGGTCTCGAACTGCCAACCTTCCGGTCAGTAAGCTCAGCAGCAGCAGTTTAACCCACAGCACCACCACATCCCTATATCAGAGCTAATACTAGAACTCTTATTTAGTTCTGTGAGTGTCATCAAGTTGGCCACTGCTTTTTTGTGGTTTACTGATTTGTTGGATGACCTTTATGGTTATATGTTAAAATAAATGAACGCTAGAGAAGCCATGGCAATTAGGTTGTACATATAACATTGTGATTTATTGTGATATGGGAGGAGGTCCGTCATGGCAGGGGGTAACGCAAAACCTAGGGACACCACTGCCTCCATTCATGGAAACACCAGATGCTGTCACTACACATCAATCCTGCCATCATCTTTCTCCTTGCTTCCTGCCTGATAAAATCCTTGCTTCTCCTATACATCAGAGAGCAGTGGGCCAAGCTAAAAAATCTTCCTAATGCATAAAAGAGGAGGTGGGAAGAGACAGACAGGGACAGTAAAAGCCGGCTGAAATAACAAAGGGGCATTTTGGATTCAGTCTTGGCTTTGAAATGTCACACGTGCCCCTAATACGTCTGCAGAGAGCTTCAGCTTCCCAGCACTCAGCATGATTGTTACATTTAAAAAAATATCATGGTGCTTTAATTACCACCGAAGGAACATAAAATTCCTTTTAGGTTTCCACTATCTTCTCTTGACTCGTTTTCATCGGCTTCCATTTCCTGGGTCATGGTGAACTTGTCAAAGTGGAGCCATTAATATAATGGCAATAAAGAATGGAGCCCCTAGGAAAAACTTGCAAGGTTTGAAACAGGAGGCAGAGGGCTCTTAATGGGAAGGGGCATAATGGATTTTGAAGACTTTTATCCAAACGTTTGCACCTTCCCCTGCTTGGTGCATCAGCTTCCGTTGCCTTCTTCTAAACTTCCCAGTAGTGTCTGGCTGAGAACAGAATCCTGGACAAGATGGGCCTTTGGTTCAGTCTAGAAGGACAGTTTTGCTACCGATATTGACCTAGCAGTTGTCATCCGCCGAGCAAATCAGGGCTACACTTTGGCAGCTGTTTCTGCAATTTTGTTCTCCCATGATACTGTGCTTTCATAATTGCAACACCTTCTGTAGCCGCTGACTTCTCCACCTGTCCTGCTTCCTTTGATGCCATTGGTCAGTGGTGCACTGATGTCACAGAGAGCCCAGGCAGCTGCACGATAATGGAGACTCAGGAAGAAGCTTCAACACTGGAATGACAAGATCCATAAGACACAGTAACTGACCCATGTGGCCTCAAATTCCATGCCAACTTAACCTCTAGCTGCCATCTGAATACACTTGAAGCATTCAGAAATACCTACAGAAACACAACCTTTTCATTCTGCCATCTCCATCTCTGCAAGGAATGGTGTAGCTCAGCAGATCTCAAACTTTGTACCTTTGCAAGCCACTGTATAGGCCACAGTAGGTCCTGGGGGCCCCACTGCCAAGAAGCTGTAATGCAATATGAGACGTGAACCAGAAGCCACTTGCAGGTCGCACCGGCCCACAACCTGTGTCATTGGCTGTGTCAGGCCACATCATGCCCAAGAATGACCTGCAAGCAGCTTCCACAAGGCACTCTGGGGTGTGACCTGGCACGACACAGTCTGTTATAGGCTGATGCAACCCGGACGTGGCTTTCAGGCACAGTGGTCCTGCGACACAGCAAAAACTGGGTTGCAACCCGTAAGTTAAGATAAGCCTTATCTTCTTATCTGCTAAGATGAGGAAAAGCAACAAGTGAATTGGAAGAGTCAACAGAGTACTCTAGCACACAGTCTTTCTCAACATAGACAGGTATGGCAAAAGGAAAAGATTCTGTGTAATTTTAACCATCAGTAGCTGCTTCTCTTTTTTAAAAAAACAACAACCCAATTTTCCTTTTTAAAAATAACACATTTAAAAGGAGGTTGTGCATGCATGTGTGTATGTGTGTGTGTGAGTGAAAGAGTGAGAGAGTTCCTGGAGGCCAGTGCAGTTAGGGCCCAATCCAGAACTGCCCGACCGCCCAGGAATGCAGCGGTAGCCAGGAGGCTACTACTGCATCCTGTAGCAGCCAGGCAGCCCCAGGAAGTGGACTTTCCCCATGGTAAGGGTGCACAGTGGGTCTACTCCAGTAGTGTCATCTTACCGGTACACTGGGCGGGTCTTCTGGGTGATCGGCAGCGCGCTCGCTGCGTTCTGTTGCGTAATGGTGAAAGCCCGCCTGCTGCAGCGGGCGGGCTTTCGCCATTACGCAACGG
>JAJKFI010014965.1:0-13130 GCA_029204185.1 Lerista edwardsae
TTATTATTATTATTATTATTATTATTATTATTATTATTATTATTATTATTATTATTATTATAGTTGGTTAGGATTGTGTCCTTCGGAAAGATAGTTCACTGTATGCCTTCATAGAACATTTCAATATTGCCAAGGAATGCCCTCATGTTTACAACAGAAGCCCAATGAACATTGTTGAGGATTTTGGGCTCAGGTTTTAGGGAAGGGCACTCCTCTGTCATACATGTGTGAGGGGTAGCAAAGGTCTATGTGAACTTGGAGTCATATAAAAATAGAGATGAACCATTTTGCCAGTGGTTGTACTATTTTGCTGGTATGTCACACCTCCTTGTCCATCCCGAACTCCTTTCACCAGCAGAATTAGATTCATCCCAGACACTTTCAGTTTGTATCCATTTTAGGATAATCCATTGCAACTTTAATATTGGGCTTGCTTTGTATACTTTCCCTGCACATCTGTTCCTATTAGCACTTCCTTATTTATTTGTACAAAGAAGCGAGTGCTCTTTGCGCAGTTAGTTACGGGGGAGGAATGGTAATGAACTCTGATAAGCTTTCAGTAAACAAAAATATCGCATCTCTTGAATTCAGTTACCTGACAGAAGAAATTAGAGTGGAGGAGACTGAGATTGTGTTTAGGCCCGGACGTGTATTGTTAAATGTGACATGCTCAATTTATCATTAGTTATGAAGTGAAAACGGATGAATACACATTCAATTTAGTTCAGCTGCTTTCTTCATTTATCACACTGTTTCATCATCCATCATTCCCCCTTCCCACCCCTTTTGATTTAAACAAATAACATATTTTCATAAGTTTAATCTAATTAATCATAATTGTAAGGTAATGTTCTCTTAATGAACCATACATTGGGCTTTATAAAGTTTACTGCGGTTTTTAATAAAATCAGCTCCAGATAGAATCTACAAATGATCTTGTTTCTCGCCCAAACTACTTTCTATTTCCCGCTCTCCTTTCCTGTTAATGTTTCGTCTCGTAATGATGGTGACGGATCCGTACCGAGAGTCACTCGCGCGTATTGTCCTCATATATCGAGCAGCAATTTCAATATATTGGAAAGTGTTCATCATTTTATGAGACAAGATATATGCTTAAGGACAGGTTAATTGAAGTAGAAGCAAATAAGAAAATCAACCCAACAGATATTTCACATTATCACCGTGGAAGAGGTAATGTTTCCTATCAAGCTCAGCCATCGCAAATGCTGATGGCAATAGAAACAAAAGTCCTCTCTGAGTTCAGGAACAGATAAAGATGGTTTAAAAAGTCTTCATCCTACTTGCATCTTAATTTCTCAAACTTCAATTAAGTCGGAGGATTTTTATCTCCCATCTGCCAGAGCAGTGATCCAAGGTAGAAGGCTGTATACATTTAAAGTAGGAGTGCGAATAGAAGTTCTTTCACTTTCTAACTTGGAAAGAATTCAAGCAACGGCAGGTTTGCTAGTAATGGTAAGGCAGCCATCACAAATTGCCATTTTTAGGTCAGGGCTTTCGGTCCAGTGGTGTCATCTAAATGATTTAACAACAGGTACTCACTTTTGATTGGCACATGTTGGGACCCGCCCACCGGAAGTGATGTCATAAGCCGGAAGTGATGTCATGGCAAGAAGTGACATGAAAAAAGCCCTTTTTGAGGCCTCAGACGATTTTAAACTGACCCAACAGTTGCAACAGTATTCCACAGCACCCCCAGAACACATTAAGGAGGCCTGGCATCATGTTAAAGTGACCCAACAGTTCCAAAACCCCAGAGCAGCTCATTTTTCAGTGGCAAGGCAAGGCAAGGCAAGGCTCCACTCGCTGCCTGCCTGCCTGCCTGGCTCTGAGAACGTGCAGGCAACTCAAACGTGCAGGAAATTCAAATGTTGCAGGGGGCGGAGTCAACGAGTGGGTGGGCGAATGGGCAGGGCCAACTGTAATCCTAGAAACCGGTACTCGCATACCCCAGCGTACCCCCTGCATGACATCACTGTTTCGGTCTTGTTGAATGTTTTGACACAGGCTGAGCATTCCGGAAGGCTTTCGAAAGGCGGATTTAAGCTGGAACATAGCAAACTGGTTGGCATTGATGACCACTAGCACAAATGGCTTTCAAAGGTGATTAGAGAAGTTTGCCTGTGGTTGTTGGGCACAGGTATTTGGTTGGCCACTGTTGGAAAGAGCATGCTGGAGTAGGTGGTTTTTCTGTCTGATCCAACTGGGCTTTTCGTCCCTTCTGAAATGGCATCATCAATCTGCATTGCTAAACCATTCACATAATAAGCCCCTGAACAACAATAAAAACAACAAGTAACTCATGCCAGCATGTCACGTTGATCATCTGAATTTTGCCTCATCCCTGCTGAGATCCATTTCCCCATTTCCTTATGATCAGAAGGGCATACCCTATAATTGTGAATGCACAAGTCATTACATCCTGTTACCAGGGATAACAGATACAGGAGTGCAGAATTAGTATTGGATGCAGAGTTCAGCAAATTACTTTGGTGAACTCCCACTTCACTGCAATTACTCCCATTGCACTCACACTTACACAAACTTTGAGGATTCCTGCGCACTTTTTAAATGACGTTCCATCATCCCTCTGTTCATGCCTAACAAATCAAAAAAAATTTTTTAAAGTGGGGAAGGTGTTCTACCTTTCTTGTGTTAAGGAAGTGGAAAATGGTGAGGAGCTGCAGAAGGACATCTCCATACACACACACACACACACACACACACACACAGAGAGAGAGAGAGAGAGAGAGAGAGAGAGAGAGAGAGATGCAATGAAGGCAGACAGGCATGGTCTTTCTACCATACACACAATCATGGAAGCTAACCAGAAACTAATTAGAAGGAGTAGTTGGTGAAGTAGTTGCAATAGGGACATATAGCAGCTGGGGCAGGGGTTATATTCAGTGGGAGGATGGCAGATCAGCAAAGGGTTAACCTTCCTCTCACTGTGCACCACAATTCTATGTGGGATTGGGGTCCCCTGAAGCTACTTTAAGAGCCACTTCTGGTTTTAAGCAAGCATGTCTCTTGGAGCTCAATCCAGTGACGGGATCTAGGAATGAGGAAGTGGAAAACTGAGCGGGACTTAAGCGTGATCGGCTGCCCGTCCGTTCCGTTCCGCAGCTGCCCTGGCCTCGGCAGGGCACCTGCTCACCAGGGGGGACAGGTGGGGGCGCACCGAGTGCTTGGGCAAGCAGTGGTGGGGCACGCCAACCGGGAGCAGCCCCCCCAGGCCAGGACAGGCGGCGGAACGGAACGGACGGGCTGCCAATCATGCGTAAGTCCTGCCCAGTGTTCCGCTTCCTCATTCCCAGATCCCATCACTGGCTCAATCCCACTTGGACACCATCACATCACAAGCCCATCCAGTGCAGCCAATGTGGGGGGGGGGGTGCCAGCCACTGGGAATGAGTACAGGAACAGGCACCTCCACCAACCATGGAGGCATAGCATAGCATAGCATAGAACAGAACAGAACAGAACAGAATATAATTTTATTGGCCGTACATGGATTTCACCATACATGGAATTTTACTTCGGCCCAAAAGCTCTCACATATGCCTTAAACTAATAAGTAGTACCATCACATTAACAAGACCCCACTAACAAAGACACCACACATGCACACACAAATGCATGCTCAGTACAGGAATGCCACCCTACTCCTGCCTCCAATACAAACTAAAGTGATGTCAATCTCCATGTCATGCTCAAATCTCTTCCGTTGGCCTCTGCACTGGTATCCAAGCGACACCTGTGCTACATCGGCGTTTTTCTGGTCATGCTGCATTTTGCACTGGCCTCCATGCTGCAAACCAGTATCTGTGCATCTGTGTATGTGGAGATATACTGGTGTATCTCACAGCTAAGATTAGGCCTTGAGGGAATTCCAATTCTGGAGTTCCAAAGGCCCATAAGCAGGGGCGAATCTATTTGAAAGGGCGCCCATGGCGCCCAATGAAAATGCGCCCCTAGGGGCACACAACGTCATGACGTCACATCGTGACGTCATGACATAGCGCCCTGCCCCTTCTAAGAGGCGCGTTCTGTTCGCTGCCGCTGGCCCTTTAAGGCCAGCGGCAGTGAGCAGAACGTGGCGGGGGCGCCGTGTTCTGTTCGCTGCCGTTGGCCTTAAAGGGCCGGCGGCAGTGAACAGAACGCGGCGCCCCAGCCGCATTCTATTCGCTCGTGCTGGCTCTTTAAGGCCGGCACGAGCGAACAGAACGCGGCATCCCCGCCCCCCTTGAGAAGCGGGAGGGGGCGCCGGGTGGCAGCGTGTTCTCCTCGCTCCGGCTGGCTCTTTAAGGCCAGCCGGAGCGAGGAGAATGCGGCGCAGGGAGCGGGCGGGCCGTGGGCGCCATTTTGGGGGGCGGGCGCCATGCGAATGGCGCCCCCTGCAAGATGGCGCCCATGGCTCATGCCACCCCCTGCCACACCCTAGTTACGCCCCTGCCCATAAGCAACAATTGGTTAAAATTAAATTGGATCCAGTACTAAGTATTTGCATCCTGGATTATTGCGTCCTTGTTAAATGCCAGTCATTGGAACCCCTGGACACTTGCATCTGGTTTTTTTTCCTGCATCCCCATCATTCGCATCCCACTATAACTGAGCAACAAACACCATGTTATATGTGCTAAACCTCTTATCCCAGGCCTAGCCCTACCTATGTGTTTTCAAAATAAAAAAGTGCATCTAATCAAAAGAAGTCCTGAATGCAAAATGAAGGGATGCAAACAGCCAATGCTGGGATACAGTTGTCCAGGATGCAATGGTCTTGTCACTACCAGATCCTCAGAACCCAGATCTTCTGGGCTTTCCAAAGGGACCTTGCTGGTGCTTGGATGTCTTCAGAGCTCTTTACTGCATGGCATGAACTTGTTGACATTTGATGCTTGGGTGCTGTGTGCTGTTTGCCCAATTTCATAAGCTCTCTTACCTGTTTTGGTTCCCTATTGCCCTCATTTCTGGTTGGGCAGCCCTGCTTAGTAGCGAGCAGTGAGAGGCAGATCTAACGGATCCAAGAACCGGAACGGTGACCGGGACTCACCTTTGACTGGCGCGTGTCAGGACTGTTCAAAGCGGCCCAGCCGTGCCCCGCAGCCCGTCCCTTTGGTTTTGCCGCCATTCCGTTGGTTCCGCCGCCTTCTGTGCCGCGTCCATCACAGAGCCAGCGATGAATGGCAGCGAGTGGGCGGAGCCAGCCCTGATTGGGTTCAGGAACAGCCGTTCCGGTGCGTTCCTCCTGAATGACATCACTGGTGAGAGGGCTGCATGGCCAGTCTATTCCTTAAATTTTCTCCAAAATTAGAGGCTGAAGTCATGCTGCTTGGAAGGAGTGCAGAGAAAAATCGCCCCTTTGAAGGTTTTGCGCATCAAGCAGATTATCAGTCAACGTCGCCCCAACACTTCAGCTGAGATTGTTCTCATCCTACCCATTATACTAGCTCAGTAGGTTCCTGTCCCTCTGTCTTCCCTGCTTCTGCTTTTCGACTCGCTTCTCTAATGCCCCTGACAAGCTTCTACTCTGTAATCTTCCCACTGACACTTTGATCTTCCACTTGTCCTAGGTTTCTCCTTGTGCTTCTCCATCAGAGCAGAGGGGCTCCTCTAATGCCCTGAAAACGTTACTTGCCATTAGAGAATGGCCAGACGCACGGCTATCAATTAACACTAAGTGTAAGGTATGAGCTCTTTTAATCATTCATTATCTTCAAGGTGCAATAGCACACGTTCCAGGAGTAGCCAGTCCAATAATCCTTACAACCCCCAGGGTGCCCATCAGCTGCAATACTGATTGCTAAGCTCCTGCATTATCAGCCGGAGATGGAGACATGCAAAATCCCTCGCAATTTAAAGGACGTCACAACCTGCCTGAGATGTCCACCCTGGCATCTTCTGCAACTTTGTCGGAGATCCTGGACTGCACTTCAAACCAGGCGCTGCAGTCTTTCATCAGCAAAACGCTTGTGGCCCACACTTGGATTGTCTTTCAACTCAAGGTGACAAGACATACAGGGCTCTGCGGGAAATGGCAGAACCATGTTCCCCTCTAAAACATGCAGTACTTCTTCATCACAGCTGCGTGCCATCCTTTCTCCAGTGAGTTCAGGGTGGCAAATGCCAGTGGGGTGCTACTGAAATCTGCAGGTATTCAAACCTGTGGATTTGGGCCACACCCACCCTCCAAACCCAACTGGAGCTGGGCTTTGGTTAGATCCAGAGGGTTTTCTGAGGCCCACAGAGGCCGTGTGCAACCACCTGCAGACTCTGCAAGCTTCAGAATGCCTTTTATGAGCACAGAAACCCATGACTTGGTTTTTGCCAAAAACCTGAAGTGATGCTTTTATGCCCTTATAAGACATTCTGAGGCCTGGGGAAGCTGGTTCAGAGGTCCAGGTGGGCCGTTCTCCCACGGGTTCGCAAATCTGCAGGTTCCGAATCCACTGCTATTACAGGCGACCTGTACTCTGTTGGCACTGCATGGCATAGGATGATGGGGGATACGAGTGGGCTGTTACTATAACATGATTGCTGATTTCTTAAATGCTGCATTTTGTGAACTGCGAGTTGCCTCGAATTTAATAATTTTTTAGCTAAACCTATCTCCCTGCCACAAGACTCAGAGCGCAATCCTAAACTGTGCTGGAATGGCAAGGCATTAGGAGCGCAGCTTAGGTGTCCTGGAGAGCCTCCCCAGGGCTACGGCAAGTTTGCACCCTTGCCCCAGGGAAGACTCCATCCTCCCCATAGGCTTCCTCGGATCTGCACCTGCTGAATAGCAGATGCAGAGGCCGTGGGGTTGCGCTGCCTGGGGAAAGAGACCTGCTGCATCCTATCTCCACCCCCGTTCCCAGGCCAGCCCACCCCTCACCCAGAACTGCCCTCCTGCCTTATTCCCAGAAACACCCTTGCACCCAGTGGTGTCATCCAAATGATTTAGGAACAGGTACTCACTTTTGATTGGCACTTGTCGGGATCCTCCCACCGGAAGTGACATCATAAGCCAGAAGTGATGTCATGATTGTTGCCATGGATGTGATCATGTTTGTAATAACTTCAGCTTATGGTTAGTGTTGATTTAACTTCTATTGCTTTGCTTTCTAGAGATGTGTATATACATATTTTGCTTCAACTGTTCCCTGGTTAAATAGCAGGGGCCAGCTTCGAGTGGGCGGGGCCAGTTCAACTTCTAGGAACCGGTACTCACATAGTGGTGCGTAGTGGGTGCATGACATCACTGCTTGCACCAGCCAAGTTCAGCTGGTTAGCACCCCCATGTCGGGGCTTGTGGCATTGGGCTGATGCAAACACGTTGCATCGGGCCAAGGCGCAATCTAGGATTGCGCCCTCATTGTCATTTTGCTCACCGCATGGTTAGCTATCTGTGTGCAGCACAGCACTGTGAAAAGTGGATTATTTTCCGTGTGCCACTTTTCAGAGGTGGAGGCTTATATTTGAAGTGGCGTGAAGAAAATCTGCGGAACCGAGGCAGAAAGGAAAATGTGCAGTATTAAAAAGGGGATTGAGAGCTTGGAGCGTGGGCTTTACAAGGAGTGCTCAAGATTGCTGCTATGGCTTTAAAGCAACTATTTTCAATCAGGGCACCGTGGCACATTGGTGCGTCACGAAGGGTCTGCAGATGTGCCATGAGAGTTTGGCAGATTTGTTTGGCCAAAAATACCCAGGAAATGAAACTACGACTGTGATATCACTTCCTGTTGTGACGTCACCTCTGGGGCATCATTTTGCCCTCAATACCTGGCTACACTTTCATTAGCTCAGTGGTGCGTCCAGCCCATGCTCTGCCTCAGGGCTGGGTCAACGCTTGGCACCCCCAGCATCAGCTCCCCACACCTTCACCACTGACACACCAGGCTCCATTTTGGAGCTATACAGGAAAAAGGGAGGGAGGGAGGGTTCAACAACACTCACCTCTCTGAGAGGCGAGCTGCCTCATCGCTGCCCTCCTCCCTCTCCAGCAGCGTCCCTCCTGGGGCATTTGCCTCCCTTTCAAAATAGTAGGACCGCAACTTCATTAGCTACGTACACCATTGATTGGAACCAGGGCCCTGATGGCAATATGGCATCCAGAGCCTGAAAGCCAGGAACTCTGGCCTGAGATCCCTCCCCACATCTATCTGACAGTGACAAAGGCTGGTGAGAAATTGGGGGGAGCCTTGCAGAGCCTGTCATCTAAAGGCTTTTCAGATCCTTACTAGGCCACTCCTCAGATCAGTAAAGCATCCACTGGTTAGCAACTCTAGCATATTTGTCAATAAACACAACTTGAGGAACGGGCCACATATTAGAACATAAGAACATAAGAAAAGCCTTGCTGGATCAAGCCAAGGTCCCATCTATTCCACCTTCCTGTATCTCACAGTGGCCCACCAGAGGCCTCAGGGAGCACTCGAGACAACAAGACGCCTGCATCCTATGGCCACTCTTGTATCTGGCATTCTGAGGTAAATTTCTGAGGTAAAATTCTGAGGTAAATAATAACTTGCAACCTAAACTGGGCCTTAAGAACATAAGAGCCGCACTGGATCAGGCCAAAGGCCCATCTTGTCCAACTTCCTGTATCTCACAGTGGCCCACCAGATACCTCAGGGAGCGCACAAGATGCCTCCATCCTGTTGCCACTCCCCTGCATCTGGCATTCTGAGGTAGCCTCTTACCCTTGCACCATCCCCAAGGAAGACACCAAACTGTGGTTGGGGTTTAACTTTATTAAACACATGTAAATCATGAAACCTACTGGATACCTGTCCAGCGTTGTCATTCAGCCGGAACGCTGGGCAGGAGGAACAGGTGAGCGGCAGCCCGCCCGTTGCGTTTCGGTCCGTTTTGCCGTCTTCCCTGCCCCCGCGGACCGGAACGCAATGGGCGGGCTGCCGCTCACCCGTTCCTCCCGCCCAGTGTTCCAGCTGAATGACAATGCTGTACCCGTCCCTCCTGCCCCAGTCTCCAATATGTTTGCCTCACAAGGAAACTTGCCCTGCCCTCCCATCCCACTGTCAAAGGCAAGTGGCTCCATTGCTCCATCCTTCTGCCGCGACCCCATCTAAGCAAACAGAGGCACATTCTAAAACATACCATGCAGCAAAGCATCTTGGGACGATCGAGAAATCAGCTTGGCCACCACTGATTGCTAAATAAGAGCATAATTAATTATTTCTTCAACCAAATAGTCCGGGATCCTACCACAAATCAATCGGCTCTCCTAGCCTAAGAAGCACGGCTCTCCTCGACTCTATTGTAGCTCAATGAAAACAAAATCAATGAAGGCCAATTATAACCCATCTCATTAGAGTATGCAAATCAATTGGCTTACAAATCAGGGGTCCCCCTTTCCATCCTTGCAATGATAGAAGGGAGAACCGTGTTGAAGCAGCTTTCAGGTTGCGAGAAGGAGAAATGTGTGCCAACACTGGCCTCTAGCTGTGGCATGCAGTTCGACACCAGTGTGTGTGCGGGGCATTGTGTTACAGTGGACCCAAAAGAAGCCAGCAATGGTTTTTCCACTGGAAGCACATTCATTCTCTGGTGTAGGTTGCTCGACATTCTGCTGTCAGGAAAACAGGTCTCTTGGTCTCCTGAACATATTTCACCATTTAGATTTAGCAGATGGCCTAGATTGCGATGAAATGCTAATAAATGCATCGGAGAAAATAAGAGAAACCTGTCTTTTAAAGCGCTCCTCTTTCTTCATCTTCCTACTAGTACCTGGAGAGAAGCTGCTTTATGGGACATGAGATTGTACAGCAAGACTTCAGTCAATTACCTACGTTCTTGGGCTTAATGCTGATGGAAGCAAAGCTTTTTTTTCTTTCCATGCATAGTATCGCTCAGTGGTGTCATCTAAATGATTTAAGAACAGGTACCCACTTTTGATTGGCACGTGTCGGGACCTGCCCACCGGAAGTGACGTCATAAGCCGGAAGTGATGTCGTGGCAGGAAGTGACATGAAAAAAGCCCTTTTTGAGGCCTCAGATGATTTTAAACTGACCCAACAGTTGCAACAGGATTCCACAGCACCCCCAGAACATGTTAAGGAGGCCTGGCATCATGTTAAAACCCCAGAGACACTCATTTTTCAGTGGCAAGGAAAGGAAAGGCTCCGCTCGCTGCCTGCCTGCCTGCCTGGCTCTGAGAACATGCAGGCAACTCAAACGTGCAGGAAATTCAAACGTTGCAGAGGGTGAGGGCGGAGTCGACGAGTGGGCGGGCGAATGGGCGGGGCCAGCTGTAATCCTAGAAACCGGTACTCGCGTACCCCCGCATACCCCCTGCATGACATCACTGGTATCACTTATGTAAATCTTGTGCACACACATACTCTGGACACCCTTGACTTCCCCTCCCCAAAAAGTTGAGAGCTGCAAACAATTTTAATTCTTTTCCCAGTTTGTCCCTTTGTTAACAAAAACTTTGTAAGAAAAAAATGAATTTACTTAACTCAAAACTGACCAATGAAATGGATTGTTCCAAGATCCAGTGAGGTGGTATTATGACACAGCAGGGAACCAATAAGGTGTTATTATTAGTCAATTCTCATTTCTATGTAACAGAGCTAATAAGGTGTTTCCCTACGACCGAATGGTCTAGTCGTGACTGACTGTAGGGGGCAGTGCTCATCTCCGTTTCTAAGCCGAAGATCCTGCGTTTGCCCGAGAACAAGTTTCTGTGATCATGTGGCCGGCATGACTATACGCCAAGACTCACGGAACGCCGTTACCTTCCCACCGAAGTAGTATCTATTTATCTACTCGCATTTTTACGTGCTTTCGAACTGCTAGGTTGGCAGGAGCTGGGACAAGCCATGGGAGCTCACTCCATCACGCGGTCTCGAACTGCCAACCTTCCGGTCAGTAAGCTCAGCAGCAGCAGTTTAACCCACAGCACCACCACATCCCTATATCAGAGCTAATACTAGAACTCTTATTTAGTTCTGTGAGTGTCATCAAGTTGGCCACTGCTTTTTTGTGGTTTACTGATTTGTTGGATGACCTTTATGGTTATATGTTAAAATAAATGAACGCTAGAGAAGCCATGGCAATTAGGTTGTACATATAACATTGTGATTTATTGTGATATGGGAGGAGGTCCGTCATGGCAGGGGGTAACGCAAAACCTAGGGACACCACTGCCTCCATTCATGGAAACACCAGATGCTGTCACTACACATCAATCCTGCCATCATCTTTCTCCTTGCTTCCTGCCTGATAAAATCCTTGCTTCTCCTATACATCAGAGAGCAGTGGGCCAAGCTAAAAAATCTTCCTAATGCATAAAAGAGGAGGTGGGAAGAGACAGACAGGGACAGTAAAAGCCGGCTGAAATAACAAAGGGGCATTTTGGATTCAGTCTTGGCTTTGAAATGTCACACGTGCCCCTAATACGTCTGCAGAGAGCTTCAGCTTCCCAGCACTCAGCATGATTGTTACATTTAAAAAAATATCATGGTGCTTTAATTACCACCGAAGGAACATAAAATTCCTTTTAGGTTTCCACTATCTTCTCTTGACTCGTTTTCATCGGCTTCCATTTCCTGGGTCATGGTGAACTTGTCAAAGTGGAGCCATTAATATAATGGCAATAAAGAATGGAGCCCCTAGGAAAAACTTGCAAGGTTTGAAACAGGAGGCAGAGGGCTCTTAATGGGAAGGGGCATAATGGATTTTGAAGACTTTTATCCAAACGTTTGCACCTTCCCCTGCTTGGTGCATCAGCTTCCGTTGCCTTCTTCTAAACTTCCCAGTAGTGTCTGGCTGAGAACAGAATCCTGGACAAGATGGGCCTTTGGTTCAGTCTAGAAGGACAGTTTTGCTACCGATATTGACCTAGCAGTTGTCATCCGCCGAGCAAATCAGGGCTACACTTTGGCAGCTGTTTCTGCAATTTTGTTCTCCCATGATACTGTGCTTTCATAATTGCAACACCTTCTGTAGCCGCTGACTTCTCCACCTGTCCTGCTTCCTTTGATGCCATTGGTCAGTGGTGCACTGATGTCACAGAGAGCCCAGGCAGCTGCACGATAATGGAGACTCAGGAAGAAGCTTCAACACTGGAATGACAAGATCCATAAGACACAGTAACTGACCCATGTGGCCTCAAATTCCATGCCAACTTAACCTCTAGCTGCCATCTGAATACACTTGAAGCATTCAGAAATACCTACAGAAACACAACCTTTTCATTCTGCCATCTCCATCTCTGCAAGGAATGGTGTAGCTCAGCAGATCTCAAACTTTGTACCTTTGCAAGCCACTGTATAGGCCACAGTAGGTCCTGGGGGCCCCACTGCCAAGAAGCTGTAATGCAATATGAGACGTGAACCAGAAGCCACTTGCAGGTCGCACCGGCCCACAACCTGTGTCATTGGCTGTGTCAGGCCACATCATGCCCAAGAATGACCTGCAAGCAGCTTCCACAAGGCACTCTGGGGTGTGACCTGGCACGACACAGTCTGTTATAGGCTGATGCAACCCGGACGTGGCTTTCAGGCACAGTGGTCCTGCGACACAGCAAAAACTGGGTTGCAACCCGTAAGTTAAGATAAGCCTTATCTTCTTATCTGCTAAGATGAGGAAAAGCAACAAGTGAATTGGAAGAGTCAACAGAGTACTCTAGCACACAGTCTTTCTCAACATAGACAGGTATGGCAAAAGGAAAAGATTCTGTGTAATTTTAACCATCAGTAGCTGCTTCTCTTTTTTAAAAAAACAACAACCCAATTTTCCTTTTTAAAAATAACACATTTAAAAGGAGGTTGTGCATGCATGTGTGTATGTGTGTGTGTGAGTGAAAGAGTGAGAGAGTTCCTGGAGGCCAGTGCAGTTAGGGCCCAATCCAGAACTGCCCGACCGCCCAGGAATGCAGCGGTAGCCAGGAGGCTACTACTGCATCCTGTAGCAGCCAGGCAGCCCCAGGAAGTGGACTTTCCCCATGGTAAGGGTGCACAGTGGGTCTACTCCAGTAGTGTCATCTTACCGGTACACTGGGCGGGTCTTCTGGGTGATCGGCAGCGCGCTCGCTGCGTTCTGTTGCGTAATGGTGAAAGCCCGCCTGCTGCAGCGGGCGGGCTTTCGCCATTACGCAACGG
>JAJKFI010014978.1:0-14674 GCA_029204185.1 Lerista edwardsae
TTGATTGATTGATTGATTGATTGATTGATTGATTGATTGATTGATTGTTGTCCAGGTGACAACTACTCCAGGCGACAACCCCAAGGAGCAGCCAATCAAAAGTTCCTTCGAGACTAATGAATGGTTGGATGCTGAAGGGTACTTTGGTCAACTGTTACTCGCAAGTGAGGTGGGTGTGGGGTCACCCCAATCCTAATGGTTCCTTAAAAAATGGGCAGGACCATTGTTTCCAAGGGAGAGTCAAGCACACTTCAGACAAATATTCAAAATGGGTAGAGCGACTGTGTGAAGAGGAACATGCCCAAGCCCTCTAGCCATATTCCCTGCTCCCACACCTAACCTTGGATATTCCTGCATTCAGTACTATTTTGTGGAGGCAAATGCTGAATGCATTCAATCGGGGCGTGGCCAGTGGCTCATTAGGGCATGGCTAGCAGCCCTGGTCCCATACTCCTTTCTGCATATTGGTTCCCCAGGAAGGCCGTGGCATCTGCATAGAGCTTCAATTCTCGCTATCTGAGACCGGTATAAAATAAAGTATGTCTGGCTTGACTGGAGCTGCTCCCGGTCAGTGATGGGTCTAGATAGCCATGCAGTCGATGCTATCATGAACTTTCTGAAATTGTCTGAGCAAAGGTCTGTCAAAACGTGCGGGTGACAGAAAGTGCCTGCTGAATTAATGTTTGTTTTGCTGCTCATTTCTTCAGAATAAACATCTTGGGCATCTTGTTTCTCCAGTTTGCATACATCAAGCCTGGCTTTTTGGAGGCCCTCGCCTTACCCCCCCCCCCATCCTCCTGCTTTCTGAGCATAAGACAAATTCTTTGCAGGAGCTTCTTCCCTTCCCATCGCCTGGCTAGCATCCCTAGACTCTGGCTGACGGGAGGATGTTACACAGAGAGAGGAAGCAGCAGTCACAGCACCCTTTCCTCCTTCATGCCTGTCACAGTTTTAACATTCCCAAATGCCCTGGCTCCAGTATTGTGTCATGACATTGAGGAGTTTAAAAATGGCCCCTGGACAGAGAAGGGAAAAAACTGTTGTGGCTGGTCTTTCGCTATTCCATCATCCCATCAGCAATTAGGTCATTTCCCAGCAGCTACAGGGAATGTTAGTGGCATTGCAGAGGAAAAACACTTTTTGGCCTCCGCAGAGACTGAGGAGAGTTTTCCAGTGTTGCCCAGTTGAGCACTGGGGCTTCCAGGGTTAGGCCTCAGGGGGTCTGGAACCTCAACTCATGCCTGACCTGGCTGACATCTGACCTCCTGGTATGCACAGTCTTGAAAAGGGGGTTGTGCCCAGGGTAGCAGGGGTAGTACACCAGTGATGTCATCTGGTAATGAAGAACGGGAATGCTGGGCGGGACTTATGCGTGATTGGCAGCCCGTCTGTTCCGTTCCGCGGCTGCCCTGGCCTCAGGGGGGCTGCCCCCAGTTGGCGCACCCCACCATTGCTCGCCCAGGCACCCAGCACGCCCCCCACCCGTTCCCCCTAGTGAGCAGGCGCCCTGCCGAGGCCAGGGCAGCCGCGGAACAGAACGGACGGGCAGCCAATCACGCATAAGTCCCGCCCAGCGTTCCCGTTCTTCATTACCAGATGACATCACTGTAATAAACACCCCTGGTTGGAGTACATAGGGTTGTCTCAGAAAAGTTATGCTGCATGCCCTGTGCTTATTCAGAGGCATTCCCAGAGTTCTTACAGTGTAGTGGTGGCAGCAGTTATGGAGACACAGTCTCCGTTAATGCCATAAATTGCTGAATGGGTTTGAACTGAGTGTTTTACCCTCAAGCAAATGCACCCAGGAGTTTAAAGGCAATGTGTGTTTTCTTTTTTAAAAAGGAGTACAAAACCCTTACATTGACAATAACAGCCTTGTCAAAATTACAGGCTTGCAGTCATTAATTTCTCCCTACTTCTCTCTATAATGAAGCTTGAAGGGTTCTCAGACAGACTCCATGGCCAAGAAGAAAGTTGAGACCGAGCCAGTCTTCTACTCCTTACAGGCCAGAATTCAGACTTTTTTTCAGGTATAAGAGCCAATAAAGCTGAAAAAGAAATATTCATATCAGTATTACCTTTTCCTTCCAAACTGGAAGCGCTCCAGGAATTAAACGCCTAATGCCTGAACTGCCTAAAATGACAGAGAGCTTTGTCAAAAGGAAAAAAAATGACCTTGAAGTAATATATCGCTTGGAAGAAAAAGTCAGATATCTGGAGGCCAAAGAAAATGTTTTGAAATCACTATTCCCCATCTCATAAAAATGAAGACACAGCCACCGATCTCATCATGTTGGCGATGCTGAGATGGCACAGGTGGTTGCCCCAAATGTCAAAAACACCATCTGATGTGTAAATCATGTTAGTTGTCAAGTACAATCAGTACTAATTGATGCATTTGTGATGAAATAAGGAACTGTAGCAAGATCACAGCTCTTGCTGAACCTGCTTTTTAAAAAATCACCTCAGCGAACTCCAGCTATTCAATCAACATGATGGCCTGGTACAGATCTTTCTGGACTGAGCCACTCAGGAGCATGTTCAGCAAAGCTGAAGGTGAGATAAGGGCTGTTGTAGCCTTTGAGCTGCAGTCCCTTTCCAGTTTCTTTTTCAAAAGATTGTCACTAGAAGAGGAATCCAGTAGAAAGGAAAGGGTGAGGAGTAAGGGGGGAACAAAGAAGAAGGAGAAATAATAATACAAAAGCTATAACAGAGTGCTTCAGAGTGTTGGAGATTTTTCCTGAGGTTCACCACCCTCCCCACTTGCAACAGAAACACTAAGGGCCTAGTCCTATTCCTGGTCACTACACCAGTTCAGTGGTGCCGAAACAGCCACCACTATATCCTGCAGAGCCAGGGAAGCAGCCAAAGGTCTCCCTTACCTCGTGTAGAGCCCCAGCAGCCTCAATGGATCTACTCAGTTACACCAGTTATTTAGAGCTGACACAGAACTGGGGCTACCTGTGTCAGGCTCCAAAGGCCCAGGAAGGGGGGACAGGTTTTGGCAGCAGTTGAGGCCACCATCCCTGCCCCCCTAAGGGCCTAAACCACCCCCGGCCCACCCCACCTCTCCCTGTTCCCCCCCGCCTTCCCCTTGCCCTTCCCTCACCCAAAAATGCCCTCCCTCAGCTCAGCGGTGTACCCACTACTGCCCATTCCAGCAGGCCTTCCTGCTAGTGCATCAACTGGTACTGGGCTCCTCACCATCTGCTGGCCACTGCAATGTGCTTTATGGCACGCTTACGACTGCTGTTGCTGGAGGAGCATGCGCGCCACTGACACTGTCCCAGCATTGACCCGGGCAATGAGAAGTTGTTACCTAATGCAGCAATTCCTGAGGGACAGGAGGATCACTGCTGACCCAAAGATTCCTTCAGTTAAAATTCCATTTATTTGGTGGGAAATTCTGTTTTCTTCTGCTGTGACAAAAAAACAGCTTTGCCTTCTGTTATAGCAGAGCTTCTTTCAACACCCAGAAGCTGTTTGGCAGGCACAGGTGTGTAAGGAGAATCCAGAGCCTAGTCAAACTCCAGGTGCCCAACTAACTGGCAGGACTTTTTGATTCTGCTTCCTTGGACACATGGACAAAAAACACAGAGGTAAGGCAGATACTGAATTTTACTGGGTTTCAAATTCAGATTAATAAATACAAAATTTACAGCCCCAAAACTTAACAATGGCCAATTGCTTACATGTTATTTTTTAAGGATCGGTCAATCTTATGGAGGAAAGTCTAACAATAGTCACTTCTAATATAATAATATATTATATATTATTTAATGTATATTATATATATTATTAATAATATTATATATATATACTATATATATTATATAATATATAAAATATATATTATATATTAGTAATTATATATTATAGCAATAGTATTACAGGTGTGTGTGTGTGTGTGTGTGTGTGTGTGTGTGTGTGTAAAATTGTGGAAAGTAGAATATGGAACTAGATGGACTCTAAAACCTTATTTTCGGTTCTTTTGAGTCATCTCAAGGATGGCATCAGAGGTACAGACATTCAGGTTAGCTTTAAATAACTGAGGTTTGGAGTTATGGGTTTTTTCACAGAAGGAAATACTTGCAAGCACCTTCTATACAAGGGTGGGCTGAATTCCGTTTTGCATGGTTCACTTCTCTCCTCCCACCCCACTATCTCACCATCCACTACTATTCAGTAAGTGGAAAAAACAAAAGTGCTTCGGCAAGATCTCTTTAACAGTTAAAGCACAAGAAATTGGTGGAAACTGAGCCTGAGAAATGTTACCTGGCTGCCCACTTTCTCAAGTGGTGAGATGTTCCAAGGGTAACGCTGCCAAAACACTACCACCATGGTTTGAGAGACCATAGGAGGAGCATGATATTCTAATAATGTGTAGTTTACAAAAATACAAGTAAGGCATCAGGCAGCAACAAAATATGTTCTACTTTATTTCACATCCCCAGAGAAAAGCCCTCCACCTCAACATACTATCAAGTTCTGCCCTTTCTGTTGTTTATTCAGCCCATCCCAAACATTGCAAACTACACACACACACACACACACACACACACACACACACACACACACACACACACACACACACACACCCCTCGTGAGAGCTCCTTCCCTTAGGCGGGGATGGGGGGGCTGTCACTTCTTCCAGCTCGAGTAGTTTTTCAATTGTTATGTGAAGATTTCAATATCTCTGGATATTAGCCCAACCAGCTCTATTTAGAAACATCTTGTGGCCATTAAGAACATTAACTAGGGATTCTGGTTATTACCCAGGTATCTAACTTATGAAATAATTCTTGGCTTTCTGCCATAACAGTATGCACTCGTGTTTAGGAACATAAGAAGTGTTTTTCTGGATCAGCTGAAGACCCCCGTTAGCTCTGTAAGAATCCCAGCAACCAGCAGGCAATAGGTGCGCCACTAGGAAGTGGCCAGTGGTCCACTATTGGGCTGACATCTACCTTTGATATGTTTTATTTGAATATTTTATATAGTTTCATTTTTTAAAAATTATATCCTGACTTTCCCATGCTGAAGAAAATTCCCAAGGTGGCTTACAAAGCTCATAATAAATGTACAATGTATCACAACAATAGGTATAAACAGCAAAACAAAGCATTAAAAACACATTAAACACTTAAACATAAAAACATTAAACAGAGCAAAATCCAAAAACGCACGTTGTCAAATCATGGGGGGGGGGGGAGAAGTTAGTCTAGGGAATTAGTCTTCTGTCCAATCATGTGGCAGTAGATATAAACTTATAAACAAAATATTTATTAAGTGCCCAACAAGGATATTAGCCTACCAAAGAATATCAGAATGTTGCACTTCTACCTACCATGCTAAGAGTGGGTATTATTTCAGAACAGGAGCCTGCAATAATATCACCTCTGCAGGGCCTGGCAAGTTCACCTTCTTAGGTATGTAAGATTTCGACTGTGGCTGGTGGCTAACCCAAGAGCCATAAGAAGCAGCCATGCCAATGAGTGGGCCAGGAATGGAAACGCCAAAGGCAAGGCCATGGGGAATGAGACTAGGCACATGGGAGCATCCAGCCGCAGTTGAGCTGGAAGAGCAGACAATGTCAGCCGTGGTTGCTGCACCAGTCCTGGGCTGATGTCCTCGAGTTTCACCATCCGCGTTTCTCTTTCTTGTGTGCTGCTAGAAGTAGACAGTTTTCAAATAAATTATTACCAATGGTGTGAAGCTGCTTTATATTGAGTCCAACCACTGATCCATCTAGTTAAATATCATTGGCACTGCCTAGCAGCAGCCCCAGGATTTCACTCACGGGTCTCTTCCAGCCATATCTGGAGATAACCCAGGATTGAACCTGAGGCTGTCCACATGCTGAGTGTATGCTCTCTCTCTCTCTCTCTCTCTCTCTCTCTCTCTCTCTCTCTCTCTCTCTCTCTCTCTCCCTCTCTCTCTCTCTCTCTCTCTCTCTCTGAGCAACAACCTAGCAAGCAACCATTTTCTATATAGCCGCTGCAAAACATATGCAGTGTTATACAGTATCTTTTTCACAAGAAATACAGTGGCATTTTGATTGCCTTTTGGACCGTGTGTGTGTGTTTGTGTGTGTGTGTGTGTGTGTGTGTCTCATATTGTCTTGACAATTAGAGCTCTGCTAAATTTAATTTACCCTTCTTTATGTGCAGCTACGAGCTCAATCCTAACTTTGGGCCAGTACAGCCCCCTCCCAGGCCTGCTCCTCCCCCTGTTCCGTCCTCAACCTGCCCCGAAACACTCCCGCCCCGCCCCAGAACACCCATCCACCCCTTGCACTGCCTGGCGCAATCATCCTTGTGTTGGCTGGTGCAGCTGCTGGAGCTGGAGCTGGCGGGCTGGGGCAAGTTCCTGTGCCAGCACTGCCAGTTCTTGAGTTGGTGCAAATGTGCCTTATGGCCTGCCCCAGTTGAAGCCCATGTTCGCATTGGGCTGTTATTTGCATTTTCAGAGGAAACCTAGGCTGACTCGAATTTTTTGATCCAATACATCCCATCCAGTATAAATGATTTATTTTTTAAAAAAACATTTGGCGGCATACTAATTAGCTTCCCGGCTTTCAGTTCATTTCACAGGAGGGGCTAACTTTCTGAAAGCTCTAAATTAGCTCTTGGGTAGAAGCCACTTTTAAATTTTGGTCTACAAGGACATTAAATCAGTCCCTAGGAATTTAATTCAGATTTCTCTCCAGCAGTAGGGGAGAAAGTAGGCTGTGTGTTCTTTTGCTGAAGGGAAATACCAAAAATAAACAACTGACTTTTTCATCCTTTAAAGTCATACTAGACTCACAATGAGCAATTATGTCTTTGACTTTCATGTCATTTTACATCATTCCATGTTCAACCATGCTCAGAAGCCGGAAGACAACATTCTAGGTCAGTAGCTTTTCCCTCTAGAGTATTTGCTATTTTGATAATTAAATTAGATACTTAAAAATTCTGACGTGGCGGCACAGTCACTGACAATGCATGGCCCACTGCCACATTTAAGCTATGATGTTTAACCCAAGCATCAAAATTAGTCCGATAGACTACCTATCGGAACCGATCCAATGGTTTTCTGGCCTAGTTCCAAGATTCCAATTCAGTTTCCCTCGTCCTTAGGGCTGCCATATCCCAGTTCCCCAAGTCCTCAGTGCTCCTTAGTTTGGGCCGCCGAATTTGCCTATGAGGCAAATTGCTTCCTCACTAGGCAAATGAGGTACCCAAACGTGAGATTTTCTACCAATCACTTTGTGTTGACTCCCAGCACCTGTGACAAATGTTGGGGAAGGAATCATGGAAAGGAGCCTGGCTACTTGCTCTCCAAGTCTTCCTCATAAATTCTGAGTGCCTTCCTTTTTCAGTGAGCCCAACAACAAAGCACATTTGCTGGTCCTGCTTTGGCTGCTCCGACAATGCATGGCTCTTGGCTACACCTGTCGGTTGTACAAAAGCAGAGATTCCAGGTGTGAGATCAAGAATGTGCTGAACTAGGCTACTGGTGTACAGAGGTGGCATCAGAGGAGTGAGTGAGGGGCAAATCCCTTCCCCAGACAAGCTGCTCATCTCTCCAACATCATCTTCACTCCCCCTTGCAATCCTGTTTATTTGAAAGTTAACTCCATCAAAACCATGCATGCAATTATTTCTTTTGCAGAAATAACACCTGGGGCAAAGCTTTCTCTTCCCCAGAAATGCACTTTGCCCCTTCTGTGTTCCTCACAATACTATTTTCTGGTGGTGTCCCTGCTGATGTGAGCAGACAGAAAACATCACTGTGTTGAAGGATCATCTGTGCTGGAGAAAACTAAATAATAGACCCCATGCTCACCCTAGGAAATACTGTGTGCAGACTTCGCTAGTGCGTAGCATTATAGCAGCATTAATTTTAATCAATATGCTTTCCTTAAAAACCATTTTCTACCAATGATGCGCAACATTGGTAGAAATGCAATCTCCAGCACATCATGGGTAGAAAATGTTAAGCTTGCCACATGGCAAGAACTTTATCAGTTTGATCCAAACATTGTCGTTTCAGACCACTACTAGAATTGTAAGGAGGACGTCCTACCATTTGTCCTGCTAAAGGCATACATGATGCTAATTATTTACAAGTACAAGTATAAAAACCTTTATTAGGCATAATAAATACAACATACCAGAAATATAGAACATTTTAGCAACAACAATACTAGAACTAAATTAAAACAATATCAGTAAATGTTAAATTATTAGGTTCTCATTGGATAGTGGTTTGGTGGGGGAGCAATAAACAAATGCCTAGTCCAGTCTGCTGCTGCTAGAACCCACCTCTTCCCCTTTCTCTTCACGGATTGTTAAATTGAAACAAGAAATGCTGGGATAATTCCCAGCATGCTCTGTATTGCCTGCTTGATTTAAAGAGCCAGCGCAGAGGAAGAAGCGAGATAGCTGCATGCTTATTTCAGATTGCAGTGACCTGGCTCCCTGCATCTTCACCTTATGCTCTCCTCTGCCTTGAATAGCCTGGTGGAGGAAGAAGGAAGATGAGAAGGCCAGAGCCCAGGCCAGATTGCTAAACTCCAAGGATTGGAACAAAGTGGAGAAGGAATGGTGGGCTAGAGTGTCACACACTCCCTCTGTCTCCCTCCTCCTGTTCTAATCCACGGAATAGGGAGGAGGAGCAGCAGTAGCAGTGAAGGCAAGTGGGTGGGTGGAGGTGGGTACCATCTTTACCATCTTTCCTATGTCTGAGATCTTTTAAGTGGAGAGGTGAGGAACTGAACCTGTGACCTCACAAAACACGTGCTCCACTTGCTTAGATTACATTAGAAGATGATTGTTCTAGGCCACATTCTTGGTTGCCACGAATCACCAGCAAATCCCAACGGCACTCCACATGCACTGACTCTGCACCCGGGAAAGTGTGCCAGGGCACAATCCTAACTTGGAGTTAGGCTGGCACAGTTAGGCCAGCAAAGTTTGGCCAGCACAAGGGACACCGTAAAGTATGTTTGGACCACTCTCAGAGTCAGGGAGGATGGTGCATGTCTGTGTGCTGGACTCTCTGAGAGTGGTCCAAACATGCTTTATGTTAGCCCTTGTGCCGGCCAAACTGTGTTGGCCTAACTCCAGGTTAGGATTGCACCCCCAGAATCCTTTGCAGTACACTCCTTGTAGATGTGGAAAGGATTTCCTGAAGGCACAAACATTTATTTTTTGTGGGGGTGGGCGGGGAAACCCAACAACACTGGCATAGTACATCACCACCAATCATTTCAAGACTCAGAGACTATTCCACCAAGACACAAGTGGGAAATGCAGAACAAACCCATTTGTTGTCCTAATAAAACTGATCCTGAACAAAAAGGACATTGTGTCTGCTTCAGTGCCACAGGAAAGGAAGGTTTTCGGCATTGAACATTTGCAGCTGCCAACAGGTGCTGTTGCGGGTATCAGTGTAAAGGTTCCATTCACTACACTTTCCCGCTCCCATTACGTACCCTTCTGAGAAGGAAAACAGAGGGATCGTTATACCAGCCTTAAAAGCCTTCACACCCTGACCTCAGCTATGTGTCTCAAGCTGTGCAGATCATAGAAAAGAGGCAAAAGTTGTCCAGAGAAGGGTATTTTCTGCTCCAATAACCTTGTCTTTGTTCATAGTCAGCTTGGAGAGGGGGAAAAAAAAGAAACGTCAACCCATTTTTAAATGCGACACACAGGTGCAGTCCCTCGGCTAAGAACAAATAGATGTTTACTTGTCAGCTTTTGAGATCTCTAAAAGCGAGACAAAGACAAATCGGAAGTTAAAATTTAGAGGCCTGCGAAGAGTTTGCTTTTTTTTTTTTCCCCCGATGAGCCATTGGGATGTGATTCTTTTAACTGTTTTAAAGACTGTTTTTATTTGCTGGGTGGGTTTTGACTCTTGGGGTGTGTGATTTTTTTTTTTTAACGGTGACTTGCTTTATTTTGTATTCGGAGGACACCGATTCTGAGACTCAGCGTTGGGAAGTAATTTTTAAACATATAAAGGCATGCAGCACATTACAATATTTCTAAAGAGCACAGTGGTGACCCATAGCCTGCAGGCCCACCCGCTTTGATGACTTTAAATTGGACAGAGTCATGGAAGAGACTTCTGTGGCTAGATGCTAACTCCAGGTTCAGAGGCAGTAATTTACCAGCACCGCACAGATCTTGGACCCCATTGCTGAAGTGCAACAGGCAACAAATGCAGTCCCTACGTTTTCCAGTTTTCATCCAATTCAGAATGTGTTGGAAACGAAAGATCTAAAATTTTAGAAAGATCTAAAACATTACCCCAATGTTACAAGAGGCACAAATCCTGAGAAGTGGGCAGGTGAGAGGTGATAACTGATAAGACGCAGAAACAGAACCCTCTAGAATGTCTGAAAAGAACCTTTCCTTTGAGAAATGGGAAAGGAGAGTTGTGTCAATTTCTTAAGTGGTATGTGGGAGGGGTGTATAATTTCACACACTCCCAGCAAGGCCCAGGTCTGTACTGAGGCAGCAGACAGACCTGAGGAATGTCAAGGAAAGCTGAACAAGCTTCAGTAAGATGAACACAATTTCTCCCGGGGGTTTAGACCATCCCTATGATGGTGGCATTCATGTGGGAATTTTTTTTTTTTTTGGGGGGGGGGGGAAGATGCGCCAACATTGTATTACAGACGAAGCAAAGACAAACACTCCACACAGGCATTGTAGCAATGCACTTATACAGTAACTACCAGCCCAACAACAACCTTCTCAAGAACTGAAAAAGGCCCTGCCATGACTACAGACCATGAAACCAGAGCCTCAACCCTTGAAGCAATCTTTCACACATTTCTACCCACCAAAAGAAAAAAACAACCATTGAGTTAAAAAAAAAAAAAGCCAGCAAGGAGTGCGCTCCCAGAATGGTGCCTGGGTGTCTCAAGAGTTACTCACATGTCACACATTTGTAGACAGGATGACTGCTAAACAACAATGCTGGGGGAACTTGCTTTACTTCATCACTTTCATCTCTAAATGTCTGAGTTACTCACCAACCCGTGTATCTTTATGAATGACTTGAACACAGCAGGAAATACTATTAAAGACATACATTCCAGGCCCATAAATCAGAAATTGCCTGCTTGTTAGTAATAACTGTACAAAGTATAGAGTTTATAAGGAATGCAATTAAAGACACAAACATATGTCTAAGATTACTAGAGATTTTACTACAAACCCTATCAACAAGCTTTGGGTCTCCATCAGGATACATTTACTTAGGTAGTCAGCACATTTTTTTAAGTGTCATGTGGCCAGGATTACATATAGTCGGTCCCCTTTATCTGCAACCGACCTTGCTTATCTGTGAGGGGCAGAATTGCTACTTATCTGTGCCTCTGCCCTTGTTATCCACTGTGCAGAGACTTTCCAAAAGCTGTAAGTACCTTCAGAATGACACCTGCAATCAGCGCTGGGACCTTTAAAATGGCTGGCAGGATTATCCACTGGCCATGTTTAAGGGGTCCATTCTGGTAGCAGGTGCCATTCTGAAGATCCCTGCAGCCTCTGGAAGGTCTCTGCAGCATTCAGAAATTTTTTGGCACTTCCTGCTGCACTCTGATGGCTTCCTGATGGTCTCTGCTAGATTCTTCTGGTGGCAGATAAGGTATCCCTTGCACCTAACGCCATTGATCCCATAGGAGCTTCTAACCCCATGGATCCCATAGGATCAATCATTCGTTATCTGCAAATTTGGTATCAGTGAGAATTTCCAGGAACCTAACTCAGGCAGAGGCAGATCTAAGGGAGGGCAAAGCTCTAAGTTTTGCAAGAAGCCTTACCTTGCAGTGGAAATCACTCCTCTCCTGCACCGTTGTAGGCAATCCTCACAGGGAAAAGCAACATCTTGGCGTTGCTTACTGGCTACAGCAGCAACGGAGAGGAGGGATTTACATGACAGGGTAAGGCTTCTTGCAACACTTAAAGCTTTGCCCTCCCTGTAGATCCACCTCTGAACTCAGGTGGATAATGAGAATTGACTGGACATGCTTAGAATAAAAGGTTAAGCTGCTATCACTCTTATCCTAGTTGATATCTAGATAAAGCTTCTGTACTTCATATGTAATATAAATACATCCTGGAGTTTTATGCATCTGAAACAAATGTCCTGAGCAACTTCAGAAAAGTATGTAGATACTACTCTAGAGACAGTATTCATTTATGGGATGAGACAAATGCAACTGCTCAGATTTTTCTGAAGAAACAAATTTGGAAAGTGGTGGAAAGCACTGATGAAAATTAAATTTTGCAAAATCTCAACAAAAATGCTGTCTACATGCTAGGTTGGTCCATAATTAGGGATGGTAGAGATGGGTTTTTTTGGCAATAGACACTGAATGCTAAATAATGACAATTTCTACTGAAAACATTACATAAAATGAAATTTAGGTCAAAACACAAAAAAACATAGCTTTTGCTTATTTTTGACAGAGTCTGACATAAATTTAGATCAATTTCACACAAAAATAACACCACTTTTATTTATTTTTGACACAGTTTTGAGGAATCCACAAATAGTTTCAGTAAGGGATCAGGAGGAGGAGTGGCAGAAACAGGAGGAAACATGCTTAAACTTGCATGAACATGCATATTCATATTTCACAGTGCATGCTGGGGCGACTTTAATGGAATGTGGAAGTTGCAGTTTCCAAGCAGCAATCAGAGTGCAACTTAGGAATTTTTGAGCAGGTTATTTTGGGCTGGGGTATGTGTGCCAGTAATGGCCTGCCTTTGTAGGGCCATTCACCCTTATTGATTGTGCTGTTTGTACAATTTGCAATAAAAATATGGATAAAAACACATAGCACCACAATTTGCTAATCAAGAAATTTTGGAAAAAATATCACCAAAAAGCCCCACCGCTATCCATAATAAATATCTCTCTCACTACAGATGAGGGGATTGACCCGGTTTGTGTTATCATAGTGTTGATGAATGATCTGGGAAGAGGTAATCTCTCTCAGTTTTGTCCATCTGGGCTATTGGCACAGCACCAACTCAGGCTTAAGTATTGGGGAACAGGGTTATCCATCAACTATAGGAATTCCATCTCTCCAGGATTCCTGGCCAATAGGGGATTGGTTTTCAGTGTTTGTACTGGGCACTACGGACAGACTGGATATTTTGTTAGTGCACCCACCATCTCACTGCTTAGAGTTGCCCTACCTGCACTGGTGGAGCAGATCCTGGATTTGGTGTTGACATCCATGCTGATGGTTCCACGTGACCTCAGTTTTTTAATTTTTTTTCCAAATATTTCCATGCCCCCTTTCTTGCCTATCATGACAGCCCAAGGCAGCTTGCAATAATACAAAATAAAACAACACTCAACGCACAATTAAACAAGAGGATTAACCAAAAAAGCAGCATAAAATCAAACCAAACACTACAACTGAAAAGCTACAGCTAAATAACTCTGCCACTACTGCTGAACATCACCCCTCCTCCAAAACTAGAACAAAAAAGTCAAGGCCACACTGTTGGAGATGCTGATGAACCCTCACTATCACCCATCTGGTAAGATTCAGGTAAGATTCAGATTACCTGGACCCTAACCCCATATAACCCCGGTCAATCCTCCAGGAAGTCAAGCCTGATTGCTCCCTGGAAGGACAAATCCTGAAACTAAAACTCAAATACTTTCGCCACCTCATGAGAAGAGAGGACTCTTTAGAAAAGACCCTCCTGCTGGGAAAGATTGAAGGCAAAAGGAGAAGGGGGCGGCAGAGGATGAGATGGTTAGAGAGTGTCACCGAAGCGACAAACATGAAGTTGGGCGAACTCCGGAAGCTAGTGGAGGACAGGGAGGCCTGGCGTGCTGTGGTCCATGGGGTCACGAAGAGTCGGACACGACTTAGTGACTGAACAACAACAACCCCATATTTCCCGTAGGCTGAATGATTCAGTATCTTCTAATTCCATATCCACTAGGTTTTCCAGGAATCCAACCTTAGAAGGTAACAAAAAGCAACTGTACGTCATTGTGATTGTTTTATTATTTTATCTGCAAGTCACCTTTGAGAAATTTGTTTGAAAGGGTAATAAATAAATAAATAAATAAATAAATAAATAAATAAATAAATATGCATCTATGGGTGGAAACGACACATATAACAGCGCAATCCATCTAAGCCAGGCCCATTAAACACAATGAGACTTCTAAGTAGACATGGTTAAGATGGCATTGTAAGTGGTGGTGCCATTGAGTTTCTCCTGCACCCACGCCCTCCTGGTGTCCCACAGGTTACTGGTGATCATGGTCCACCATTTATGAATCACTGGCATAGGGGACTGTTGCCGATATTTTATTGCCAATTGTATAATCCTAACATATGGACATTCACTGCCAGATGCTGTGGAGCTTAACTGAACCATGCATAAACGCTGTTTCCGTCTTCTCTCGGGGTGCAGCCACCCATTTTCACAGATGCTGACATTAGTATGCTTTAAAGATCATCCATCAGCTAGTTAATCAAAGCTGATTCCATACCAGATGTTAAGGGACACCTCAAAAAGGAACAAATAGTCACTGTCTCCAGGTTACAATGTATATTCATTGAATAGTTATATTAGGCGAATGATAGATTAGATCAGAGAGAGAGAGAGAGAGAGAGAGAGAGAGAGAGAGAGAGAGAGAG
>JAJKFI010014979.1:0-14636 GCA_029204185.1 Lerista edwardsae
TTGATTGATTGATTGATTGATTGATTGATTGATTGATTGATTGATTGTTGTCCAGGTGACAACTACTCCAGGCGACAACCCCAAGGAGCAGCCAATCAAAAGTTCCTTCGAGACTAATGAATGGTTGGATGCTGAAGGGTACTTTGGTCAACTGTTACTCGCAAGTGAGGTGGGTGTGGGGTCACCCCAATCCTAATGGTTCCTTAAAAAATGGGCAGGACCATTGTTTCCAAGGGAGAGTCAAGCACACTTCAGACAAATATTCAAAATGGGTAGAGCGACTGTGTGAAGAGGAACATGCCCAAGCCCTCTAGCCATATTCCCTGCTCCCACACCTAACCTTGGATATTCCTGCATTCAGTACTATTTTGTGGAGGCAAATGCTGAATGCATTCAATCGGGGCGTGGCCAGTGGCTCATTAGGGCATGGCTAGCAGCCCTGGTCCCATACTCCTTTCTGCATATTGGTTCCCCAGGAAGGCCGTGGCATCTGCATAGAGCTTCAATTCTCGCTATCTGAGACCGGTATAAAATAAAGTATGTCTGGCTTGACTGGAGCTGCTCCCGGTCAGTGATGGGTCTAGATAGCCATGCAGTCGATGCTATCATGAACTTTCTGAAATTGTCTGAGCAAAGGTCTGTCAAAACGTGCGGGTGACAGAAAGTGCCTGCTGAATTAATGTTTGTTTTGCTGCTCATTTCTTCAGAATAAACATCTTGGGCATCTTGTTTCTCCAGTTTGCATCTCGTTATGAGAGAGAGCCTTCCCCAATTGCATAGATACATCAAGCCTGGCTTTTTGGAGGCCCTCGCCTTCCCCCCCCCATCCTCCTGCTTTCTGAGCATAAGACAAATTCTTTGCAGGAGCTTCTTCCCTTCCCATCGCCTGGCTAGCATCCCTAGACTCTGGCTGACGGGAGGATGTTACACAGAGAGAGGAAGCAGCAGTCACAGCACCCTTTCCTCCTTCATGCCTGTCACAGTTTTAACATTCCCAAATGCCCTGGCTCCAGTATTGTGTCATGACATTGAGGAGTTTAAAAATGGCCCCTGGACAGAGAAGGGAAAAAACTGTTGTGGCTGGTCTTTCGCTATTCCATCATCCCATCAGCAATTAGGTCATTTCCCAGCAGCTACAGGGAATGTTAGTGGCATTGCAGAGGAAAAACACTTTTTGGCCTCCGCAGAGACTGAGGAGAGTTTTCCAGTGTTGCCCAGTTGAGCACTGGGGCTTCCAGGGTTAGGCCTCAGGGAGGTCTGGAACCTCAACTCATGCCTGACCTGGCTGACATCTGACCTCCTGGTATGCACAGTCTTGAAAAGGGGGTTGTGCCCAGGGTAGCAGGGGTAGTACACCAGTGATGTCATCTGGTAATGAAGAACGGGAATGCTGGGCGGGACTTATGCGTGATTGGCAGCCCGTCTGTTCCGTTCCGCGGCTGCCCTGGCCTCAGGGGGGCTGCCCCCAGTTGGCGCACCCCACCATTGCTCGCCCAGGCACCCAGCACGCCCCCCACCCGTTCCCCCTAGTGAGCAGGCGCCCTGCCGAGGCCAGGGCAGCCGCGGAACAGAACGGACGGGCAGCCAATCACGCATAAGTCCCGCCCAGCGTTCCCGTTCTTCATTACCAGATGACATCACTGTAATAAACACCCCTGGTTGGAGCACATAGGGTTGTCTCAGAAAAGTTATGCTGCATGCCCTGTGCTTATTCAGAGGCATTCCCAGAGTTCTTACAGTGTAGTGGTGGCAGCAGTTATGGAGACACAGTCTCCGTTAATGCCATAAATTGCTGAATGGGTTTGAACTGAGTGTTTTACCCTCAAGCAAATGCACCCAGGAGTTTAAAGGCAATGTGTGTTTTCTTTTTTAAAAAGGAGTACAAAACCCTTACATTGACAATAACAGCCTTGTCAAAATTACAGGCTTGCAGTCATTAATTTCTCCCTACTTCTCTCTATAATGAAGCTTGAAGGGTTCTCAGACAGACTCCATGGCCAAGAAGAAAGTTGAGACCGAGCCAGTCTTCTACTCCTTACAGGCCAGAATTCAGACTTTTTTTCAGGTATAAGAGCCAATAAAGCTGAAAAAGAAATATTCATATCAGTATTACCTTTTCCTTCCAAACTGGAAGCGCTCCAGGAATTAAACGCCTAATGCCTGAACTGCCTAAAATGACAGAGAGCTTTGTCAAAAGGAAAAAAAATGACCTTGAAGTAATATATCGCTTGGAAGAAAATCTGGAGGCCAAAGAAAATGTTTTGAAATCACTATTCCCCATCTCATAAAAATGAAGACACAGCCACTGATCTCATCATGTTGGCTATGCTGAGATGGCACAGGTGGTTGCCCCAAATGTCAAAAACACCATCTGATGTGTAAATCATGTTAGTTGTCAAGTACAATCAGTACTAATTGATGCATTTGTGATGAAATAAGGAACTGTAGCAAGATCACAGCTCTTGCTGAATCTGCTTTTTAAAAAATCACCTCAGCGAACTCCAGCTATTCAATCAACATGATGGCCTGGTACAGATCTTTCTGGACTGAGCCACTCAGGAGCATGTTCAGCAAAGTTGAAGGTGAGATCAGGGCTGTTGTAGCCTTTGAGCTACAGTCCCTTTCCAGTTTCTTTTTCAAAAGATTGTCACTAGAAGAGGAATCCAGTAGAAAGGAAAGGGTGAGGAGTAAGGGGGGAACAAAGAAGAAGGAGAAATAATACAAAAGCTATAACAGAGTGCTTCAGAGTGTTGGAGATTGTTCCTGAGGTTCACCACCCTCCCCACTTGCAACAGAAACACTAAGGGCCTAGTCCTATTCCTGGTCACTACACCAGTTCAGTGGTGCCGAAACAGCCACCACTACATCCTGCAGAGCCAGGGAAGCAGCCAAAGGTCTCCCTTACCTCGTGTAGAGCCCCAGCAGCCTTAATGGATCTACTCAGTTGCACCAGTTATTTAGAGTTGACACAGAACTGGGGCTACCTGTGTCAGGCTCCAAAGGCCCAGGAAGGGGGGACAGGTTTTGGCAGCAGTTGAGGCCACCATCCCTGCCCCCCTAAGGGCCTAAACCACCCCCGGCCCACCCACCTCTCCCTGTTCCCCCCCCGCCTTCCCCTTGCCCTTCCCTCACCCAAAAATGCCCTCCCTCAGCTCAGTGGTGTACCCACTACTGCCCATTCCAGCTGGTCTTCCTGCTGGTGCAGAAGCCCAGCATCAACTGGTACTGGGCTCCTCACCATCTGCTGGCCACTGCAATGTGCTTTATGGCACGCTTACGACCGCTGTTGCTGGGGGAGCATGCGCACCACTGACACTGTCCCAGCATTGACCCAGGCGATGAGAAGTTGTTACCTAGTGCAGCAATTCCTGAGGGACAGGAGGATCACTGCTGACCCAAAGATTCCTTCAGTTAAAATTCCATTTATTTGGTGGGAAATTCTGTTTTCTTCTGCTGTGACAAAAAAACAGCTTTGCCTTCTGTTATAGCAGAGCTTCTTTCAACACCCAGAAGCTGTTTGGCAGGCACAGGTGTGTAAGGAGAATCCAGAGCCTAGTCAAACTCCAGGTGCCCAACTAACTGGCAGGACTTTTTGATTCTGCTTCCTTGGACACATGGACAAAAAACACAGAGGTAAGGCAGATACTGAATGTTACTGGGTTTCAAATTCAGATTAATAAATACAAAATTTACAGCCCCAAAGCTTAACAATGGCCAGTTGCTTACATGTTATTTTTTAAGGATCGGTCAATCTTATGGAGGAAAGTCTAACAATAGTCACTTCTAATATAATAATATATTATATATTATTTAATGTATATTATATATATTATTAATAATATTATATATATATACTATATATATTATATAATATATAAAATATATATTATATATTAGTAATTATATATTATAGCAATAGTATTACAGGTGTGTGTGTGTGTGTGTGTGTGTGTGTGTGTGTGTGTAAAATTGTGGAAAGTAGAATATGGAACTAGATGGACTCTAAAACCTTATTTTCGGTTCTTTTGAGTCATCTCAAGGATGGCATCAGAGGTACAGACATTCAGGTTAGCTTTAAATAACTGAGGTTTGGAGTTATGGGTTTTTTCACAGAAGGAAATACTTGCAAGCACCTTCTATACAAGGGTGGGCTGAATTCCGTTTTGCATGGTTCACTTCTCTCCTCCCACCCCACTATCTCACCATCCACTACTATTCAGTAAGTGGAAAAAACAAAAGTGCTTCGGCAAGATCTCTTTAACAGTTAAAGCACAAGAAATTGGTGGAAACTGAGCCTGAGAAATGTTACCTGGCTGCCCACTTTCTCAAGTGGTGAGATGTTCCAAGGGTAATGCTGCCAAAACACTACCACCATGGTTTGAGAGACCATAGGAGGAGCATGATATTCTAATAATGTGTAGTTTGCAAAAATACAAGTAAGGCATCAGGCAGCAACAAAATATGTGCTACTTTATTTCACATCCCCAGAGAAAAGCCCTCCACCTCAACATACTATCAAGTTCTGCTCTTTCTGTTGTTTATTCAGCCCATCCCAAACACTGCAAACTACACACACACACACACACACACACACACCTCGTGAGAGCTCCTTCCCTTAGGCGGGGATGGGGGGGGCTGTCACTTCTTCCAGCTCGAGTAGTTTTTCAATTGTGAAGATTTCAATATCTCTGGTTATTAGCCCAACCAGCTCTATTAAGAAACATCTTGTGGCCATTAAGAACATTAACTAGGGATTCTGGTTATTACCCAGGTATCTAACTTATGAAATAATTCTTGCCTTTCTGCATAAGAAGTGTTTTTTCTGGATCAGCTGAAGACCCCCGTTAGCTCTGTAAGAATCCCAGCAGCCAGCAGGCAATAGGTGCGCCACTTGGAAGTGGCCAGTGGTCCACTATTGGGCTGACATCTACCTTTGATATGTTTTATTTGAATATTTTATATAGTTTCATTTTTAAAAAATTATATCCTGACTTTCCCATGCCGAAGAAAATTCCCAAGGTGGCTTACAAAGCTCATAATAAATGTACAATGTATCACAACAATAGGTATAAACATCAAAACAAAGCATTAACACATTAAACACTTAAACATAAAAACATTAAAAACAAAGCAAAACAGAGCAAAATCCAAAAACGCACGTTGTCAAATCATGGGGGGGGGGGGGAGAAAAATTAGTCTAGGGAATTAGTCTTCTGTCCAATCATGTGGCAGTAGATATAAACTTATAAACAAAATATTTATTAAGTGCCCAACAAGGATATTAGCCTACCAAAGAATATCAGAATGTTGCACTTCTACCTACCATGCTAAGAGTGGGTATTATTTCAGAACAGGAGCCTGCAATAATATCACCTCTGCAGGGCCTGGCAAGTTGACCTTCTTAGGTATGTAAGATTTCGACTGTGGCTGGTGGCTAACCCAAGAGCCATAAGAAGCAGCCATGCCAATGAGTGGGCCAGGAATGGAAACTCCAAAGGCAAGGCCATGGGGAATGAGACTAGCCACATGGGAGCATCCAGCCGCAGTTGAGCTGGAAGAGCAGACAATGTCAGCTGTGGTTGCTGCACCAGTCCTGGGCTGATGTCCTCGAGTTTCACCATCCGTGTTTCTCTTTCTTGTGTGCTGCTAGAAGTAGACAGTTTTCAAATAAGTTATTACCAATGGTGTGAAGCTGCTTTATATTGAGTCCAACCACTGATCCATCTAGTTAAATATCATTGGCACTGCCTAGCAGCAGCCCCAGGATTTCACTCACGGGTCTCTTCCAGCCATATCTGGAGATAACCCAGGATTGAACTGAGGCTGTCCACATGCTGAGTGTATGCTCTCTCTCTCTCTCTCTCTCTCTCTCTCTCTCTCTCTCTCTGAGCAACAACCTAGCAAGCAACCATTTTCTATATAGCCACTGCAAAACATATGCAGTGTTATACAGTATCTTTTTCACAAGAAATACAGTGGCATTTTGATTGCCTTTTGGACTCTGTGTGTGTGTGTGTGTGTGTGTGATTGCCTTTTGGACCATGTGTCTGTGCGTGTCTAATAATGTCTTGACAATTAGAGCTCTGCTAAATTTAATTTAGCCTTCTTTATGTGCAGCTACGAGCTCAATCCTAACTTTGGGCCAGTACAGCCCGCTCCCAGGCCTGCTCCTCCCCCTGTTCCGTCCTCAACCGCCCAGAAACACTCCCGCCCCACCCCAGAACACCCATCCACCCCTTGCACTGCCTGGCGCAATCATCCTTGTGTTGGCTGGTGCAGCTGCTGGATCTGGAGCTGGCAGGCTGGGGCAAGTTCCTGTGCCAGCACTGCCAGTTCTTGAGTTGGTGCAAATGTGCCTTATGGCCTGCCCCAGTTGAAGCCCATGTTCGCATTGGGCTGTTATTTGCATTTTCAGAGGAAACCTAGGCTGACTCGAATTTTTTGATCCAATACATCCCATCCAGTATAAATGATTTATTTTTTTAAAAAACATTTGGCGGCATACTAATTAGCTTCCCGGCTTTCAGTTCATTTCACAGGAGGGGCTAACTTTCTGAAAGCTCTAAATTAGCTCTTGGGTAGAAGCCACTTTTAAATTTTGGTCTACAAGGACATTAAATCAGTCCCTAGGAATTTAATTCAGATTTCTCTCCAGCAGTAGGGGAGAAAGTAGGCTGTGTGTTCTTTTGCTGAAGGGAAATGCCAAAAATAAACAACTGACTTTTTCATCCTTTAAAGTCATATTAGACTCACAATGAGCAATTATGTCTTTGACTTTCATGTCATTTTACATCATTCTATGTTCAGCCATGCTCAGAAGCCGGAAGACAACATTCTAGGTCAGTAGCTTTTCCCTCTAGAGTATTTGCTATTTTGATAATTAAATTAGATACTTAAAAAGTCTGACGTGGTGGCACAGTCACTGACAATGCATGGCCCACTGCCACATTTAAGCTATGATGCTTAACCCAAGCATCAAAATTAGTCCGATAGACTACCTATCGGAACCGATCCAATGGTTTTCTGGCCTAGTTCCAAGATTCCAATTCAGTTTCCCTCATCCTTAGGGCTGCCATATCCCAGTTCCCCAAGTCCTCAGTGCTCCTTAGTTTGGGCCGCCGAATTTGCCTATGAGGCAAATTGCTTCCTCACTAGGCAAATGAGGTACCCAAACGTGAGATTTTCTACCAATCACTTTGTGTTGACTCCCAGCACCTGTGACAAATGTTGGGGAAGGAATCACGGAAAGGAGCCTGGCTATTTGCTCTCCAAGTCTTTCTCATGAATTCTGAGTGCCTTCCTTTTTCAGTGAGCCCAACAACAAAGCACATTTGCTGGTCCTGCTTTGGCTGCTCCGACAATGCATGGCTCTTGGCTACACCTGTCGGTTGTACAAAAGCAGAGATTCCAGGTGTGAGATCAAGAATGTGCTGAACTGGTGTACAGAGGTGGCATCAGAGGAGTGAGGGGCAAATCCCTTCCCCAGACAAGCTGCTCATCTCTCCAACATCATCTTCACTCCCCCTTGCAATCCTGTTTATTTGAAAGTTAACTCCATCAAAACCATGCATGCAATTATTTCTTTTGCAGAAATAACACCGGGGGCAAAGCTTTCTCTTCCCCAGAAATGCACTTTGCCCCTTCTGTGTTCCTCACAATACTATTTTCTGGTGGTGTCCCTGCTGATGTGAGCAGACAGAAAACATCACTGTGTTGAAGGATCATCTGTGCTGGAGAAAACTAAATAATAGACCCCATGCTCACCCTAGGAAATACTGTGTGCAGACTTCACTAGTGCATAGCATTATAGCAGCATTAATTTTAATCAATATGCTTTCCTTAAAAACCATTTTCTACCAATGATGCGCAACATTGGTAGAAATGCAATCTCCAGCACATCATGGGTAGAAAATGTTAAGCTTGCCACATGGCAAGAACTTTATCAGTTTGATCCAAACATCGTTTCAGACCACTACTAGAATTGTAAGGAGGAAGTCCTACCATTTGTCCTGCTAAAGGCATACATGATGCTAATTATTTACAAGTACAAAAACCTTTATTAGGCATAATAAATACAACATACCAGAAATATAGAACATTTTAGCAACAACAATACTAGAACTAAATTAAAACAATATCAGTAAATGTTAAATTATTAGGTTCTCATTGGATAGTGGTTTGGTGGGGGGGGGGCAATAAACAAATGCCTAGTCCAGTCTGCTGCTGCTAGAACCCACCTCTTCCCCTTTCTCTTCACGGATTGTTAAATTGAAACAAGAAATGCTGGGATAATTCCCAACATGCTCTGTATTGCCTGCTTGATTTAAAGAGCCAGCGCAGAGGAAGAAGCGAGATAGCTGCATGCTTATTTCAGATTGCAGTGACCTGGCTCCCTGCATCTTCACCTTACGCTCTCCTCTGCCTTGAATAACCTGGTGGAGGAAGAAGGAAGATGAGAAGGCCAGAGCCCAGGCCAGATTGCTAAACTCCAAGGATTGGAACAAAGTGGAGAAGGAATGGTGGGCTAGAGTGTCACACACTCCCTCTGTCTCCCTCCTCCTTTTCTAATCCACGGAATAGGGAGGAGGAGGAGCAGTAGCAGTGAAGGCAAGTGGGTGGGTGGAGGTGGGTACCATCTTTACCATCTTTCCTATTGTCTGAGATGTTTTAAGTGGAGAGGTGAGGAACTGAACCTGTGACCTCACAAAACACGTGCTCCAGATTTGCTTAGATTACATTAGAAGACGATTGTTCTAGGCCACATTCTTGGTTGCCACGAATCACCAGCAAATCCCAACGGCACTCCACATGGACTGACTCTGCACCTGGGAAAGTTAGGAGTTAGGCCGGCACAGTTAGGCCAGCAAAGTTTGGCCGGCACAAGGGACACCGTAAAGTATGTTTGGACCACTCTCGGAGTCAGGGAGGATGGTGCACGTCTGTGTGTTGGCCTCTCTGAGAGTGGTCCAAACATGCTTCATGTTAGCCCTTGTGCCGGCCAAACTGTGCTGGCCTAACTCCAGGTTAGGATTGCACCCCCAGAATCCTTTGCAGTACACTCCTTGTAGATGTGGAAAGGATTTCCTGAAGGCACAAACATTTATTTTTTGTGGGGGTGGGCGGGGAAACCCAACAAAAAACATTTTTTTTTGTGGGGGTGGGCAGGGAAACCCAACAACACTGGCATAGTACATCACCACCAATCATTTCAAGACTCAGAGACTATTCCACCAAGACACAAGTTAAGTGGGAAATGCAGAACAAACCCATTTGTTGTCCTAATAAAACTGATCCTGAACAAAAAGGACATTGTGTCTGCTTCAGTGCCACAGGAAAGGAAGGTTTTCGGCACTGAACATTTGCAGCTGCCAACAGGTGCTGTTGCGGGTATCAGTGTAAAGGTTCCATTCACTACACTTTCCCGCTCCCATTACGTACCCTTCTGAGAAGGAAAACAGAGGGATCGTTATACCAGCCTTAAAAGCCTTCACACCCTGACCTCAGCTATGTGTCTCAAGCTGTGCAGATCATAGAAAAGAGGCAAAAGTTGTCCAGAGAAGGGTATTTTCTGCTCCAATAACCTTGTCTTTGTTCATACTCAGCTTGGAGAGGGGGAAAAAAAAGAAACGTCAACCCATTTTTAAATGCGACACACAGGTGCAGTCCCTCGGCTAAGAACAAATAGATGTTTACTTGTCAGCTTTTGAGATCTCTAAAAGCGAGACAAAGACAAATCGGAAGTTAAAATTTAGAGGCCTGCGAAGAGTTTGCTTTTTTTTCCCCGATGAGCCATTGGGATGTGATTCTTTTAACTGTTTTAAAGACTGTTTTTATTTGCTGGGTGGGTTTTGACTCTTGGGGTGTGTGATTTTTTTTTTTTAACGGTGACTTGCTTTATTTTGTATTCAGAGGACACCGATTCTGAGACTCAGCGTTGGGAAGTAATTTTTAAACATATAAAGGCATGCAGCACATTACAATATTTCTAAAGAGCACAGTGGTGACCCATAGCCTGCAGGCCCATCCGCTTTGATGACTTTAAATTGGACAGAGTCATAGAAGAGACTTCTGTGGCTAGATGCTAACTCCAGGTTCAGAGGCAGTAATTTACCAGCACCGCACAGATCTTGGACCCCATTGCTGAAGTGCAACAGGCAACAAATGCAGTCCCTACGTTTTCCAGTTTTCATCCGATTCAGAATGTGTTGGAAACGAAAGATCTAAAATTTTAGAAAGATCTAAAACATTACCCCAATGTTACAAGAGGCACAAATCCTGAGAAGTGGGCAGGTGAGAGGTGATAACTGATAAGACGCGGAAACAGAACCCTCTAGAATGTCTGAAAAGAACCTTTCCTTTGAGAAATGGGAAAGGAGAGTTGTGTCAATTTCTTAAGTGGTATGTGGGAGGGGTGTATAATTTCACACACTCCCAGCAAGGCCCAGGTCTGTACTGAGGCAGCAGACAGACCTGAGGAATGTCAAGGAAAGCTGAACAAGCTTCAGTAAGATGAACACAATTTCTCCCGGGGGTTTAGACCATCCCTATGATGGTGGCATTCATGTGGGAATTTTTTTTTTTTTTGGGGGGGGGGGGAAGATGCGCCAACATTGTATTACAGACGAAGCAAAGACAAACACTCCACACAGGCATTGTAGCAATGCACTTATACAGTAACTACCAGCCCAACAACAACCTTCTCAAGAACTGAAAAAGGCCCTGCCATGACTACAGACCATGAAACCAGAGCCTCAACCCTTGAAGCAATCTTTCACACATTTCTACCCACCAAAAGAAAAAAAACAACCATTGAGTTAAAAAAAAAAAAAAGCCAGCAAGGAGTGCGCTCCCAGAATGGTGCCTGGGTGTCTCAAGAGTTACTCACATGTCACACATTTGTAGACAGGATGACTGCTAAACAACAATGCTGGGGGAACTTGCTTTACTTCATCACTTTCATCTCTAAATGTCTGAGTTACTCACCAACCCGTGTATCTTTATGAATGACTTGAACACAGCAGGAAATACTATTAAAGACATACATTCCAGGCCCATAAATCAGAAATTGCCTGCTTGTTAGTAATAACTGTACAAAGTATAGAGTTTATAAGGAATGCAATTAAAGACACAAACATATGTCTAAGATTACTAGAGATTTTACTACAAACCCTATCAACAAGCTTTGGGTCTCCATCAGGATACATTTACTTAGGTAGTCAGCACATTTTTTTAAGTGTCATGTGGCCAGGATTACATATAGTCGGTCCCCTTTATCTGCGACCGACCTTGCTTATCTGTGAGGGGCAGAATTGCTACTTATCTGTGCCTCTGCCCTTGTTATCCACTGTGCAGAGACTTTCCAAAAGCTGTAAGTACCTTCAGAATGACACCTGCAATCAGCGCTGGGACCTTTAAAATGGCTGGCAGGATTATCCACTGGCCATGTTTAAGGGGTCCATTCTGGTAGCAGGTGCCATTCTGAAGATCCCTGCAGCCTCTGGAAGGTCTCTGCAGCATTCAGAAATTTTTTGGCACTTCCTGCTGCACTCTGATGGCTTCCTGATGGTCTCTGCTAGATTCTTCTGGTGGCAGATAAGGTATCCCTTGCACCTAACGCCATTGATCCCATAGGAGCTTCTAACCCCATGGATCCCATAGGATCAATCATTCGTTATCTGCAAATTTGGTATCAGTGAGAATTTCCAGGAACCTAACTCAGGCAGAGGCAGATCTAAGGGAGGGCAAAGCTCTAAGTTTTGCAAGAAGCCTTACCTTGCAGTGGAAATCACTCCTCTCCTGCACCGTTGTAGGCAATCCTCACAGGGAAAAGCAACATCTTGGCGTTGCTTACTGGCTACAGCAGCAACGGAGAGGAGGGATTTACATGACAGGGTAAGGCTTCTTGCAACACTTAAAGCTTTGCCCTCCCTGTAGATCCACCTCTGAACTCAGGTGGATAATGAGAATTGACTGGACATGCTTAGAATAAAAGGTTAAGCTGCTATCACTCTTATCCTAGTTGATATCTAGATAAAGCTTCTGTACTTCATATGTAATATAAATACATCCTGGAGTTTTATGCATCTGAAACAAATGTCCTGAGCAACTTCAGAAAAGTATGTAGATACTACTCTAGAGACAGTATTCATTTATGGGATGAGACAAATGCAACTGCTCAGATTTTTCTGAAGAAACAAATTTGGAAAGTGGTGGAAAGCACTGATGAAAATTAAATTTTGCAAAATCTCAACAAAAATGCTGTCTACATGCTAGGTTGGTCCATAATTAGGGATGGTAGAGATGGGTTTTTTTGGCAATAGACACTGAATGCTAAATAATGACAATTTCTACTGAAAACATTACATAAAATGAAATTTAGGTCAAAACACAAAAAAACATAGCTTTTGCTTATTTTTGACAGAGTCTGACATAAATTTAGATCAATTTCACACAAAAATAACACCACTTTTATTTATTTTTGACACAGTTTTGAGGAATCCACAAATAGTTTCAGTAAGGGATCAGGAGGAGGAGTGGCAGAAACAGGAGGAAACATGCTTAAACTTGCATGAACATGCATATTCATATTTCACAGTGCATGCTGGGGCGACTTTAATGGAATGTGGAAGTTGCAGTTTCCAAGCAGCAATCAGAGTGCAACTTAGGAATTTTTGAGCAGGTTATTTTGGGCTGGGGTATGTGTGCCAGTAATGGCCTGCCTTTGTAGGGCCATTCACCCTTATTGATTGTGCTGTTTGTACAATTTGCAATAAAAATATGGATAAAAACACATAGCACCACAATTTGCTAATCAAGAAATTTTGGAAAAAATATCACCAAAAAGCCCCACCGCTATCCATAATAAATATCTCTCTCACTACAGATGAGGGGATTGACCCGGTTTGTGTTATCATAGTGTTGATGAATGATCTGGGAAGAGGTAATCTCTCTCAGTTTTGTCCATCTGGGCTATTGGCACAGCACCAACTCAGGCTTAAGTATTGGGGAACAGGGTTATCCATCAACTATAGGAATTCCATCTCTCCAGGATTCCTGGCCAATAGGGGATTGGTTTTCAGTGTTTGTACTGGGCACTACGGACAGACTGGATATTTTGTTAGTGCACCCACCATCTCACTGCTTAGAGTTGCCCTACCTGCACTGGTGGAGCAGATCCTGGATTTGGTGTTGACATCCATGCTGATGGTTCCACGTGACCTCAGTTTTTTAATTTTTTTTCCAAATATTTCCATGCCCCCTTTCTTGCCTATCATGACAGCCCAAGGCAGCTTGCAATAATACAAAATAAAACAACACTCAACGCACAATTAAACAAGAGGATTAACCAAAAAAGCAGCATAAAATCAAACCAAACACTACAACTGAAAAGCTACAGCTAAATAACTCTGCCACTACTGCTGAACATCACCCCTCCTCCAAAACTAGAACAAAAAAGTCAAGGCCACACTGTTGGAGATGCTGATGAACCCTCACTATCACCCATCTGGTAAGATTCAGGTAAGATTCAGATTACCTGGACCCTAACCCCATATAACCCCGGTCAATCCTCCAGGAAGTCAAGCCTGATTGCTCCCTGGAAGGACAAATCCTGAAACTAAAACTCAAATACTTTGGCCACCTCATGAGAAGAGAGGACTCTTTAGAAAAGACCCTCCTGCTGGGAAAGATTGAAGGCAAAAGGAGAAGGGGGCGGCAGAGGATGAGATGGTTAGAGAGTGTCACCGAAGCGACAAACATGAAGTTGGGCGAACTCCGGAAGCTAGTGGAGGACAGGGAGGCCTGGCGTGCTGTGGTCCATGGGGTCACGAAGAGTCGGACACGACTTAGTGACTGAACAACAACAACCCCATATTTCCCATAGGCTGAATGATTCAGTATCTTCTAATTCCATATCCACTAGGTTTTCCAGGAATCCAACCTTAGAAGGTAACAAAAAGCAACTGTACGTCATTGTGATTGTTTTATTATTTTATCTGCAAGTCACCTTTGAGAAATTTGTTTGAAAGGGTAATAAATAAATAAATAAATAAATAAATAAATAAATAAATAAATAAATAAATATGCATCTATGGGTGGAAACGACACATATAACAGCGCAATCCATCTAAGCCAGGCCCATTAAACACAATGAGACTTCTAAGTAGACATGGTTAAGATGGCATTGTAAGTGGTGGTGCCATTGAGTTTCTCCTGCACCCACGCCCTCCTGGTGTCCCACAGGTTACTGGTGATCATGGTCCACCATTTATGAATCACTGGCATAGGGGACTGTTGCCGATATTTTATTGCCAATTGTATAATCCTAACATATGGACATTCACTGCCAGATGCTGTGGAGCTTAACTGAACCATGCATAAACGCTGTTTCCGTCTTCTCTCGGGGTGCAGCCACCCATTTTCACAGATGCTGACATTAGTATGCTTTAAAGATCATCCATCAGCTAGTTAATCAAAGCTGATTCCATACCAGATGTTAAGGGACACCTCAAAAAGGAACAAATAGTCACTGTCTCCAGGTTACAATGTATATTCATTGAATAGTTATATTAGGCGAATGATAGATTAGATCAGAGAGAGAGAGAGAGAGAGAGAGAGAGAGAGAGAGAGAGAGAGAG
>JAJKFI010014983.1:0-19255 GCA_029204185.1 Lerista edwardsae
CTCTCTCTCTCTCTCTCTCTCTCTCTCTCTCTCTCTCTCTCTCTCTCAAAAGGCAACATTTGTGTGCCAAAGACATTGATATGATATACAGCTTAATTGCATTAACTATCTCGCACCTACATTGCCTGGCTGCTGTGTCCAACATTCATTTCCAATAAGGCAGGCTCTGTACGTACGGGACTGACAGTGCTGCTTTCCTAATACCATCACAGCAGGGCTACCTAGAATGCTGTTGTAGCAGCCCCATGATGCCAGCAGTGCAGGCTTATACAAAAGGAAACACACACAACTGTTTGGCAGCAGGTGACTGGGCAAAGGAGGGAGAGGGAAAACAAATAGATATGACAGAACAGCAGGCTGGGAAAAGAGACAAAGGCACATTCCTTTCTTCTGGAAGCACAGCTTAGATCATGAATGCATCTCTCGACATCTTCCATTCTGAGTTGGAAGTGGGCTAGTGGCATTGGGATAGTGGTGCTTTGGATCAGGGTCATGATGCAGGGGAAGAGGAGGTTGAGCCCTGCAGCATCTCCCTAGTGCAGTGGTTCTCAAACTTTTTTACTACTGGGACTCACTTTTTAGAATACCAATCTGTCAGGACCCACCAGAAGTGATGTCATGGCCAAAAGTGCCGCCACTGTGATGCCAGAGCCTGCTGCTTTCCTGAGAATGCAGCAATAAGTTGGGTTATTTTGCAGTCATTTCCCAAAAGCAAAGTGAATCAGAAAGAAAAAAGCCTATTTACAACCTTGACACACAGCCCTCCCCGTTTCCAGCATCCGTCTTCTCTTATTTTCAATATGGCTGCTCTAAGTGCTTTGCGGCCCACCTGAAGTTGGCTTGCGACCCACTGTTTGGGAACCACTGCCCTAGTTCATATGTCTTCTACACAACTTCTATTAACTGTGGAAGGGAATCCATATAGGTTTAATGTATCTCTGAACACGCAATCCTAACCTTGAGTTAAGCTTCCACAGTTAGACCAACAAAGTTCGGCTGACACAAGAGACACCGTAAAGTATGCTTGGACCACTCTTGGAATCAGAGAGGCCAGCATGCAGATGTGTGCCATTCTCCCTGATTCTGAAAGTGGTCCAAGCACGCTTTACGGTGGCCCTTGTGCTGGCCTAACTCCAGGTTAGGATTGCGCTCTGAGTTTGGTAGTGAAAAAATATAATGCATGAAGGCCTCAGACTGATTCACCTTTGCATGTACAGGACCAAATCAGTATTCTTGAGAATCTGAAAAAGGCTGTCAATCATTTCAGAGTATTAGAGCTGGAAAAAAAATCATTCCTTTGCCTGCATGATCTTATGAGCATATACATTCAATTTCCTACATAAAAGTTCAGTGGAATACCGCTTTATGGAATACCAGTGCAGAATCATGGTGGGGAGACTCTCCTATGACTTGAGGGGGCAGAAACTCCACTGCAGTGAAAACCTTAGTTCACACAGGAGTGGTTGAAGGGCTCCCAATGAACGGTGATCTTGTGCATACGCCAAACATACACCAATATGGCATTGGAAAGGTTAAAAGACCCTCTTTTTAGCTGCAATATTGTTTCAGTGCATTGTATGAGCAAATGGCAGTTCCCTACTAGGGTTGCCGTTCCCCCGCCCCCATGTCACCAACGTTGTGTTGTTCCAGTGCACTGTGAAGCAAAAAATGATGGTTGCCAGCCAAACGTCCGCCAGGTCCAATTCTCCCTGGCAGGGATCCAAGAATGGATGTTAATGGTGAGCCCTGCCAGGATGCTAGAGACTTGGCAGCTGCCTGCCAATGTCAATTGTGGACACTGAGCCTGTGGTTCTTTTGGTCGCTATCAACAGCCTGACATTTGCGCCCCTATGGAGAAAGTGAGTCATGTGAAGCGCACTGACTTCATACTGCTTCGAGCGGGATTCATTCATTGTGTTTGCATCGATTTGCTTTAATAAGAGGATGCAAACAAAAGAAGCAGCTCGGGAAATGGTGCCGGTTCCACCTCTCCCCTCTCAGGAGATCTGCTCCGATTTTCTCCCTGGTCTTTGCCGCCCGTGGTGTAGCAGGCAGACTATGTGAGGTCCAAGCTATATAAAAAGGCTTCAGAGGCTTGCTTTTGTGGAATGAGCTTTTCTCGCCAAGTAGCATCAATTAGGGTATGAATCGTGTGGTTTGAGTCAACTCAGCACCACAGGCCTGAGTAGAACACGGATTCTCGAATATTGTAAAACTGGTACTGCCTAAGTCAAGATAAAAACACTGAGCTGTCTCCTGTTCCTGTTCTGCTTTTATCCTATCTCTTCCTTCGCTACCACCCTTCCCACCTCCTTAGCAGTAGCTATTCTCATACTTAACTACAGTGTGGCACCGTGTAATGATTCTGAATTACTGAAAAGCCAACCAATTCCATGGTGGGAGGGTCCACGGGACTTGCTTGGCAAGAACCTTGCTTGGCCCCATCTCACCCACAAGCAGACAAGCCCTTATGGCTAAAACTGGGTTGTGTTTAAGCATGCTTGAATTCTATTTTCAGTTCTGTTGTTTGTTTCTGCTTCAAACAATGTATTTCGGGAGAAATACACCTGCCTCTTCAATTTCAAGCCCCTTTGTCTATACTGTCATTCCCTCTCAGTATGCCTAACTGCTTGGTTTAAAGACAACAAATAGAACCGTGGATGTTTTCAGTATAGGGGCTTTCAAAATGTCTAAATCCAATCCAGTCTTCCAGCGCTGGTGCAGCCATGGCAGCGGAGCATGCGCTGCACCCTGCAGTGGGGGGGGCAGTCACAGAGGTCTCCCCCAAGTAAGGGAATATTTGTTCCCTTTCCTCAGGGCTGCATTACGGCTGCTCTAGCACTGGGAGGTGGGATAGGATTGGGCTCTAATACTACAACATTGGAAGGAAAACCATCAGTTCAACAACAGGTTACAGAACATCGCTCATCACTGTATGAACTCACGGTATTTCAATAAGAAGCTACCCTTATGGACATTTGGTTGGCTTTCACTAATTCATGTAATGTTATCTACACATGAGCCCCATCATTTTCATGCCCTCCCCATCAAGACTGAAAAGATTTATCATGTATCCACCCACCCTCTACTGCAACCCCTCTATGACCAAAGTTCTAGATTGTGAACCAGGAGGCTTGGATCCCTGTTGGTCCTGCTGGACTTCTCAGAGGCTTTCATGACCACAGCCCGTGGTACTCTTCCAGCTTCTCTTGCCAGGATGGGACTCTAGTCATTGCTATTTGATTGTAGCCCTTTTTTTTGAGTAGGTCCAAGAAGGTTGGTTAGGGGACTCCTGTTCATTGCCCAGGGTTCCAGCTTGTCTCCCATGTTTTTTTTAAAATATCTTCATGAAACCACTGTGAGAAGTCACATGGGGTTTGGGTGTCACTGATGTGTGGAAAACATCCTTTCATTTCTATTTTTAGCTAGGACAGCTGTGGACGTTCTGAACTATTGTCTGCAGTCAGTGATAGGATGAATGAGGGCTAACAAATTAAACCTGTAGGAATATTTAGGCTTTCTGCAGCCCAGAAATTGAACTGGGGGAGCCCAATCCTGAGCTGCCCATGAACCTGAAGAAGCAGCGATAGCCAAGCGGCTACCTCTGCATCCTACCAGCACCAGCAAGGTGCCAGAGGCTTCTTGGAGACAGGGGATGTCAGTCCCCTCCCCCCAGGTAAAGGCACAAGGTGGGCAATGGGTCTCCTCACCTCTGTGCTGGCTGTTTTGCCAGTGTAGACACAAGCGTCGGGCAACATGGCCTGACACGGAGGTCAGGATCAGGCGATGAAGGGTGCCACCTGTCCCATCCTGCCCTGCCCCATCCCCTGCCCAGGAATGCCCTCCTGCCCCAACAAGAAAGAGCACAATGCCAGTGACTGATACACTTGCCATTTGCCAGCTTACATTACCGCCTCCAGGTGGTGCAGGGCCAGTGCTGGCCTTCCCGCTGATAGTGAAGGCACTTTACGGCACCTTCACGACAGAGACATGGGCTCATACCACCTGCATTAAGCCTGGTAGGATCGGACCCTAAACCTGTTCTCAATGGGGTTACATTCCCATTGAACTATCAAATTCATAAACTATGCTAACATGTCAGAAACACACTGCACAGTCTGGTATAATGGCTCTAGCAAGTGTTAGAAACACACGACAGCTACAATGTCAGATTCTGTATAAAAATATCTTTATAGACTCCAGATAACAAAACCATGCAATGGAACCACTGATCAACCAATTGTACCAATGCAACATGTTAACACTATATCAAAGAAGACTTTATTGCAGACATCCGGTAGTTTCCCTGTTTCAATTTGCTGAATCATCTTCAGGTCTCTTCCTTATATTCTTCATTATAAACAAACAAAACAAACAATAATATCATTCAGAGAGAATTCAATTCCTTAAACAAACCAGCCTGTTTAATCATAGTGAACAGTCAATCTGTTCAGGTGTTGCACCAAACATCACCTTAGCTCCCAAAGTTTCTCACGTAGGATTATCAACTCACATAGGATTATTCCCAAACTTTAGCATTCATCTGCTGGTTTCCAGACAGCTACCCAGTCTGTACTTAGGACATGGTTCTGCTCATGTTACTATTTTCCAGTTCCATTTTATTAATCCTAAAAATAAAATAAAAACAGTTTTTTTTATAGCCATTCAGTTATTTCTTTTTTCTATAAACTGTTCTGTGAACCTTTTTTGTTGAGAAGTTGTTAACAACCAACAACAACAACAACTTTGCATTAAATTCAAAGAGAACACTATCAGTATTAGTCGACCCGAAGTACCAGCCTCCAACAAACCATTATTCATTGAATGCCTGAAATACAGTCCATGGAGCATGCTGAAACCTAACCCCCTTCCTGGGCTTGATGTACCATCATGGACTATGTGGATTTGCAGAAGCAATATTGCTGACACAGTTCCAAGTAAACTCACTGGGTCAGCAGGGGCTTATCCCAGGGCAAGAGAACAAATGGTCCCTTGCTCTATGGTAGCTTCCAGAGGCCAAAATCATAGGAGGAAAAGCTAAATCCAAACACATAGTTACCCTGCTAACTGGGCAAGAGGCACTTTTTCAAGTGGTGACCTCTTATATTTAGCAGGGGGAGAGTAACTGTCCCTCATCATCCCTGCGCAGTCTTTCTAGTGGCTGTTGCTGGTGGTGTTCTCCATTCCTTTAGATTGTGAGCCCTTTTGGGACAGGGAGCCATTTAACTTTAATGTTATTATTTGCCTGTAAACCACTTTGTGAACTTTATGTTGAAAAGCGGTATATAAATACTAGTGATTGATTGATTGATTGATTGATTGATTGATTGATTGATTGATTGACATAGGCCACAATTCATCTCAGAACTGGGCTTACCTAAACACAGCCCAATCCTATCCACTACCACCACCACCCATTGATCCTATGATGGGAAGCAGTCTGGGAGACCTCTCTGGGGTAGCCACTGTCCCACAGGGTGGGTGGGCAATCAGACCTGTGACAGCTAAATAGCTGTTGCAAGTCTGCATGCACATGCTCTGCAAGTGAAGGGATGGGAAGAGCAGATATCAGCACGGTTACACCACCAATCCTGCCACCTCCCGGACCTGATCTGCCCATCCTCTGCCCACTCCCTCCCCCTTTCCATCCTCCCACTACCCCTCCCACAACACCCACTGATTTATCTGCTCTGGCGATCTGCAGGAGAAGCTCCAATATGGGGCGGGGAGGTACAGCCCTTTCTACTGCCACCCCCAACAGATGCTGCGTAGCGTGCTGACAGAGTGCATTTTGTGATGGATGCTGACTGCCTTACAGCAGTTGGCACCAATGGAGGATCCTCACTGCAAACTGCTGTAAGTATAAGATTGGGCCCTTCCTGTATGTAGTGAGCTATCTCTTAGCTTCTGGACTGTACCAAAATAATTTATTGTGAGTTGTAAGTGCTTTGGCCTTTTGAAGTACTTGGACATTATTCAGAAGAACATGATTTGCCTCAGGAGTATACCTGAATGTGACACCTTATTTATCATTGTTAACTTCACTGATAGTTGCTTGGCCTCCTTACACTCTTTTAAACTATTAAAATTAATGACTAGGCAAGAGAAGTACCTTCAGCATATTGGGCAAGAGCATTTTCACTCATCTGCATGGGAGAGGAGTTCTGTACTTAAATTCCAGAAGGTGAGGGGTGAAGGGGAAATATTATACCTTGTCCTGTCTTTGGAGCTGCTGAAAGACAATTCCTATGTGTGCCAAATTATTCAAAACGCTTTGTTGTACATGACTCCAATGTGTCAGGCTGCTAGGGTGGGGTGTTTTGTTTTGTTTTTGCTATTGCCATGTTGGTCCATATTTTCTAGAAAGTTATTGCAGTGCCACAGGGTCAAACTCCATTAAGCATCTGTTCTGTGGCTCCCAGAAATTTTATGACACATTGGACTTGCATAATGATGCATTAAGTCTATGTCTCTTACAGGGTGGCTAATGCAGAAGTATCCTGATGGGACCGAACATACAGAAGCCCCTTTGACATCAGACTCATATTACATGCCAGTAAACAAGTTCTCTACAGATTATGACTGCCTTGCAACTGTCAGGTGGAAATCACATCTACTGCCTGCTGTTTATGTCTGTATGAAGTCAGAAACATTTTGCGCAAGGAAGAACCGAGAATATTCATCCAGTTGTTTTTCCTTTACTGTATGTGCTGGCACTAAGGTCTTTATAGCTCATTGCCATTGCTTACTTTATTTTACATGCTCCACTGCCAGCATTTGGGCTGAGCCTACATACTTTGTATTGTCTTACAAGCTGTCTGCAAGTTACCATAGTTGAACTGAGCAGCTATGCAATGTAAAAAAAAAAAAACACGATTGTCTTTTCTAGATACCTCATTTAGAGTGCAATCCAAAGCACTTGCTGGGCCAGGGCAAGTCCCTTGTGCAGGCCCAGGAGTGTCGCAAATGTGCTGTAAGCAGTGGTGTCATTCAAATGATTTAGGAACAGGAACTCACTTTTGATTGGCACTTGTCGGGAACCCGGAACCAGCCACGGAGCCCGTTAGGATCCGGAACACCCATTCTGGTCCGTTCCCCCTGAATGACATCACTGGCTGTAAGGCACACCTGCAATGACTCAGGAGTCAAGGAGGCTGGTGCAAGGACGCGTGCCAGCCTTCCCATGCCAGATCCTGGTTAGCAAAACATTAAGGGGGGGTAGGATGTGATGTGCACTGCTGCCACCGATCCCAATGGCCTCCTGGGCCTGATCCTCTCCTCTTTCCACCCTTCCCCTGCACAGAAACGCCCATTCCCCACTCCCAGAATGCTGTCCCGATAACTTCTCACACCCCCTTGCACTGCGCAGAGCAAACATACCTCCTCTGGCTGGTGCAGGGAGTGGATCTGGCCCTGGTGAGCTGGGTACATTTGCGACACATGGGAGCCTGCACAGGAGCCTGCACCAGCTCAGCCAACGGTTTGGACTGGGCTACCTGGGTATATTTTCACAAATAACATTTCATACATTTTAAGTTATACGATTTCATTTCGGTTGGCATAGAAGATTTCAGCGGGGCTTAATTTCAGGTGCGTTTAGAGCTGCAGTTTGAATTTTTCTGTCAGCCCAGTCTTTGCAGTGTGTGGGCTGGCAATGTGCTCTGCATTAGAGCCAGCTGTCGCTGAAATGCCATAAAGCATTCACGAAGGCCTAGCAGTTGCTGAAGCTGAAGTTGCAGATGGCCTGCTTGCACCAGCAGAAGGAGCAATGTATGCCAGCTCAGGCATACCGCGCTGAGCTGTACAGAGGCGGAACAGGATGAGGGAGGGCATAAGGAGGGCAGGGAGGGGCAGACTGAGCCCAGGAGGGAGTTGGGATTGGCAGCTACCATGCACACCATTCCCTATCCCCCTTCCCGGTCCTGATCCCCTTACATGGATCCATTCAGACTTGTAACAGCTATTTAGCTTGCACAGCTCTATTTAGCTTGCACAGCCCTTTGCACAGGCTGGGGCTTACCTCAGTGCAAGGAGGTGAATTTCTCCTTACTTTGAGGAGACCTCCAGCCTTCCAACTTCCCCCATAAAGATGCAGTTCGACCCACTGCGGCCCTGCTATATAGGGGTTTGGATAGGATTGTGCTGTTTGGCTCAGATATAAAACTTATAGTGACTGGAATGCACATTTGTTTTAAGCTAGTGGTTCTCTAACATTTTAGCACCAGGCCCCACTTTATAGAATGACAGTGTATCTGGGATCCACTGGAAGTGATGTCAAGGCCAGAAGTGTGACACCAGAGCATGCTGCTTTCCTGAGAATGCAGCAATAAGTTCTCAGCAATTTCCTAATAGCAAAGTGAATCAGAAATTTAAAAAAGCCTATTTACAATCTTGACACGCAAAACAAGCAAAACAACCAACCACACAACCCTCTCCCTTTCCCACTGGAGGCTGCCCTAGGTGGCTGCCCTAGATGCTTTGCAACCCACCTAAAATTGGCTTGCGGCCCACTGGTGGGTTCTGATCCACAGTTTGGGAACCACTGTTCTAAGGGCTTCTGGTGTCATATGAGAAAATGCCCTTACAGAGCACGCTACCCAGATTTACTAAGAAGTATATCTCACTCTATTCAGTGGGCTTCCTTCCAGGAAAGTGTGCATAGGATGGGAACTATAAGCAAGCTTTTCTTAGCATGGTTCTTGCTCATTACAGCTTCACTGCACAAAATCAGCATCTAAATCAGTGATGTCATGCAGGGGGAACGCGGGGGAACTCAGTTCCACTAGTTAAAATTAGGGCTGACTCCGCCCACTTCACTCTGCGGTGCTTCCCCCTCCTCCCCCCTCCCGATTCCTCTGCAAAGAGCTTTTCTTCTTGGTTGGCCGGCACTCAGAGGGTTAAAGGGAGCGATTCCGGATCCCTAGAGGGGTGAAGGTGGAAGGGCTGCAGTGAGGAAGTCCCGTCCTGCACAGCCCCCTTCCTCACTCACTCCAGCCACACACGTGGAGTCAGCAGCCGCTCTGGTGAGTCTCTCCAGTCCAGAGCGTTTCACTGGCGCTCTGGGTGTGAGGTTTCTTTGGGAGACTGTCCCCATCGCTATTGGAGCTGCAATTGGGGTGGGGGGAATTCTTCGCTTTCTGTTCTGTAGGCGCCAGGTGCTGTACAGAACCAGCTGGCTCCACCCACTCGTCGCTGACATCATTGCTGGCTAGGAACCAGCCGCAGGTAGACCTGGGCTCTGCCAGCCTCCGGCTTATGATGTCACTTCTGGTTGGAGGATCCTGACACGTGCCAATCAAAAGTGAGTTCCTGTTCTTAAATCATTTAGATGCCACCACTGATCTAAATGCATTTTGGTTTCTAGTAAAGAATAGTAAAGAATAGTAGTAGTATATAGAATAGTAGTAAGCATTACTTTTATTTCTTCTTTTCTCAGATAAAGTACATGGCTGCAGGAAACTGCAGGGCATAATTGCCCAGACCAAGAGAAAGAAAAGTCAGCTCTTTAGAATGGAAGCTCACAAACTTCAAGGGGTTTTAGTTACAATTTAGTTACAATAGTTTAAATAAGGAGTATAAAACAGGGTTGTACCTGCACTCCCAAATGATAGGGAGAACTCTTAGAATGCAGTCCAACCCAACTCTGGATTGGCAAGGCCAGCCGGCCAGCAGCAAATCCAACGCTGGGTTGTGGAAGTCGTAGCCTCCCCACGGCAAGGGCACACCTGCTAAACAGCAGGCATAGATCCGAGGAGACAGCGTGGCCTGAATCGGGGCCATGCAGCTTCCCGGACGGGCTTAGGATTCAGCCTTATGGCCAAATCCAGAGCCCGCCCACGTCCCGCCCACAACCTGTTGTGAATTTGGAGTGTTTATAGCAGAGTTGGGGGCTTGTGAACCCATTCAGCGCTTGCCTAGCGCGATCGGAGCGGAGGAACGAAGCGATCGCTACATTTCAATAACAAAGTCTTTTATTGGTTACAGTAGCGATAGTCAGAAAGTGAGAAGTTCTATTTGCCGGTCAGCGAAAGCCGGCGAAGGCTTGCCGCGTACAAGCGGCTTTTCAACGCATGTTGTTACATTCTCAGTTACAGTCTCAGTCTGCAGTGCGCACACAGTAAAAATATAAGTTATATAGGAACAAAGGGGTGTAGCCAGAGCATATCTGGTAGGTGGATACCTGAAGACCCTTGTGCCCCATGTTAACCAATGGGGTAACCCTTTGAACATCATGATCTCATGAGAAAGTGGATGCTTGCTAGCCAGCGCTTCCCGTGAGAAACATTGCCTGCTTATGTTACACTATCTAAAGGGAGTGCAGCTACTGTGTAGCAGGTTGCACTAACAAGCTGGGAAGCTGACCACCTCAAGGATACGCAGGTGCTCTATCTGATCTGGAGACGGAGAGACGGAATGCCAGTTTCCACCAGTTCTGGAGTGTGTGGTGTGAAACTGCAACACCCCCCCATTGCGTCTCGGAAGTCATCTTTTGGCGCCAAATCTAACATTTGCACTGCTTGTTTGAATTGTGGCGCAGGAAGTGCTTTGGTCAGGACATCCGCGATGTTCTCCTGCGATGGACAGTAAAGCACGTCAATGTCCCCGTTTTGGACTGCTTCTCTGACATGTTTATGCTTTATGTCAACATGCTTAGAGTGCATCCGGATTCGTTCTGACCCAGCAATCTGGATTGCGGACTGGTTGTCCATCCAGATCTGGATTGGATTTGTTTGTGGAGCATCCAAATCCGACATCAATTGCCTGAGCAGGTGTAGGTAGTTGGTCACATGACTCAGGGCTGTGTACTCACTCTCTAGAGTAGAACACGCGATAGTCTTTTGCTTGTGTGACCCCCAATCTATCACGCAATCCCCAAGGCGTATGGCATAGCCTGTGGTAGATCTCCTTGTGTCATCCCCCCCAAAGTCACTGTCTGCAAAAACTTCCAATTGCAGTGCTCCCTTTGGGGTAATGTGGTACTTGTGGTTACTTGTGCCTTTCAAGTACCTGAGGATACGTTTCAAGGCTATCCAATCTGCCTGTGTGGGATTTGCAGCTTTTCTGCTCAGGTGATTGACTGCAACGCTAATGTCTGGGCGCGTCCAGCACGCAAGATGTGTGAGTGAACCCAACAGTGAAAGGAACATGTTCTGGTTTGGAAATGGTGCAGACTCTTCTGCTTTTTCCCCTCTCCCCATCACTATTGGAGTTGATACAACCTTGCAGTCCTGCATGCCCCATATCTGGAGTAGATCGTGGATCTTTTTCTCCTGACTGAGGAGAAAACCGGCACTGTCAGCTGTGCGTTCGATCTCTACCCCTAGGTATTGACTGACAGGACCAAGACATTTACGTGTGAATGTCTTTTGCAGTTGTAGTGTGATCTGATTGATCTGTTGTGTTGTCTTTGCAAGGACCAGCAAATCATCAACAAAACATAACAGAACACATAATTTCTTCCCTTTTCCCTTTCTGAAAAGGCATGGATCAGCTGTAGAGGGGGTGAACCCCAATTTTTGCAGCTGCTCTTTAAGGCATAAATGCCAGCTTCTCCCACTTTGTTTCAGCCCATAAACAGCTTTCCTGAGGCGAAAATGTGAGTAATCGCTTTGCACACCTGGAGGTATTGTGATATATACCTCTTCCTGCAGGTCTGCGTGCAAGTAAGTTGTCCCAATATCAAAGTGGTGAACCTGATAACCTCTGCTGGCTGCTACGGCAAGCGCTGCGCGTAGCGTGGTGGCTGCAAGTGTTGGTGAATAGATTTCCTCGAAATCTACACCTGGGATTTGTTTACAGCCACGGATCACTAAACGGGCTTTCTTTAACGGCTCAGCACCTTCCCTATCCTTGAGAACAAACACCCATCTGGAATCAATTGCGTGTTTTCCAGCTGGTAATGTTGCTGGTTCAAAGACCTTTAAGTCGTGCATTGCCTTTAATTCAGTCCGAATAGCTTGTAGCCATTCTTCCTTCTGGGCTTGCGGTAGCTCCATGACATCTTGGTATGTCTGAGGTACCTTTCCTACCTCTACCTGGTAGGTTAATCTTTGGGGTGGAACCCCACGCAAAGCCCTTGGAGGAAGGATGCGCCTGGTCGGAACAGCTTGTTCCGGTGTGGCTTCCTCTGAAGAGGTGCTTGTATCTAATCCTGGACTGCCCCCCCCTCTTCCAGCAGCCTGTCAGGGCTTACTGGTGTGGCAGGAGGTGGCTCCTGTCTTTGTAGAGTTCTCTGAGGAGTTGATGCGGGCTGATCGGGAGTGCTTTCTAATCTTGCCTCCCCCCCCATTTTCTGCAGCTTGTGTGGGGATGCTGACTGTTCTGTCAGCATGATCTGGCAGTAAACCTTGCTCAGAGAAATCGTAAGAGTTGGATATTGTGACAGTTTTGTGGTCAGGATTGAGGAATTTGAGCGCTTTGCAATTCGGTTCAAACCCAATGAACTGCAGCCGCCTGGCACGCGGGTCATCTTTTCTGCGTGTTTCCCGATCTGCATGTACAAAGGCGTATGATCCAAACGTCTTTAGAAATGCAAGATTGGGAGGTTTGCCGAATAGTTTGGTGTAGGGGACCCCGTCAATCGAACGGTGGTAAACTCGATTTGAAATAAATACAGAATATTTCATCGCCTCTCCCCACAACCCTTTGGGTAGTTTTGACTGCTCCATCAGCGCTCTGACCATGCCCTGGAGCTCACCGTTTTTCCTCTCCGCCACCCCGTCATGCTCTGGGGTGCGGGGAGCGGTGAGTCTGTGGGTGATGCCCTGCCTTTCCAACCATTGAGACATCTCCCCACTCAGAAATTCACCTCCCCGGTCGGTTTGGTCCCTCAACACAACCTCCCTCCCCCCTGCCAATCCCATGTCCGACTTCGGCCAACTCAAGGGAGGCTCGAAGTGGGCGCAATGGGACCAGCACTGCCGACAGCACTGGTTCCGTTGCTCGAGCACCGGCGCATGGGTGCTGACCGGCGCCCCCGCGTTGATGCTAAGGCTGTCGTCTCGACGCTATGACTGCACTCTTAGAAATATTAACAGTGCAATTCTATGCATGTCTACTCAGAAGCAGTAGATCTCATTGAGTTTCATGGGTCTGCCTTCAAAGTAAGTATGCATTGGATGGCAGCCGAAGTTGTGTTTAAATTTTCAGCAACTGAAAAGGATCTTGGGGTAGAGCTACAGTGACCTTAACAATCTCCTGTCCTATTGAAACCCCTCTTGTCCTTCAGCTGCACTTCCATCCACATTTTCCCTTCTTTAAACGCCAGCATTTCCCCTTTTTCCTCCACACCATGCCAGCAGCTGCTTACGTACAGCTGTGTGTGGAGCATCGGTATATAATAACTAGCATGCTGTGTGACTCTCCCGGTGTCCCAAAGCCCTCAGCTTTAGCCTGATTCAGTTCGGGGCCTACAAACATCAGAAATCTCAAAGCCAAAGTGAACGTATCAGATGTATTTTACATCATTGATGTAACCGTGAGTAGGACTTCAGTGGCATTTCCCCTGTGCTGACGATAGCGAGAGTGACTCATGCAGAGAATTTAAATTCAATTGTTTCCCCCTGAACCCATTTTAATTTCTTTGCCAAGGAAATCACAAAAAAGTCTACAAAATACTTTCTTCCAAAAAAACAGCCTCCTTTAGATCTGCACATTCACACTCCACATAAATCTTTAATGAACCAGGGCACCTTAAGAAAGAAAATCACTTTTAGAGAGCCAATTTCCAGGAAGGGAAATTATGGTGGCTCTAACACAAGCCTATCTCAATAACCCTTACAGAGACTGGGCTTTATTCTTCCTAAAACCAGGTTCCGAGGCAAGTTGATGAATGAGCAAACAGAATGCAAACTAATAAAGCTTAAGTATTTAGACTTCAGCAGATTTACAGCTCTGCTGCTCGAATGCAGAAGATTAGGAACAAGGTTGTGATATCCCAAGCAAAGCAAACAAAAAACAAGGAAGCCAAATGAGGAAATCCAATGTACTGAACGAAATACAGTTATCGATATATCTAACATGTAGTTTATTGACAAGGTCCAAACATCCCCAACTGTTTCCAAGTGATGCCTATTGATCAGGGAAACTATGAAAATAAAAACAATAGACCAGTGGTGCTCAACATTTTTAGCACCTACTTTTTAGGATGACAGGGCCTACTTTTGAGAATGACTCAAAAATGTCTAGGACCCATCAGAAGTGATGTAATGGTTGGAAGTGCCATCATTGTGATGCCAGAGCCTGCTGCTTTCTTGAGAATGACGCATTCAGGTGGGTGGGTCTCAGCCATTTTCCAATAGCAAAATGAATCAGAAAGGAAAAAGCCTATTTACAACCTTGACACAAGCAAAATAACTACACACTCTTCCTGCTGTCCAGTGTCCCATCTTCCCATATTTACAATGATGGCTGTGCTAGGTGCTGTGCAACCACCTGAAATTGGCTCGCGACTCACCTAGTGGATTCCAGTCCACAGTTTCAGAAACACTGCAATAGATGCTTGAATATTCTGTGATCAGTCTTACCATCTTTTCCAGCAATGACATCATACTTTTAAACTCCCTCCTAAAACTGGCTCCATTCTTGACTTCTGGAAGCAGGTTTCAATGTTGATATTTTAATAGGCATTCAGGAGGGTGTGGTAGATGCCTGTTCATTTGTTTTAATGGAATGCTACAGTTTTTATTGAGGTGTGGTTATTTTTGGCAATCTGAGTTCATTATTGAGATTCTGCTGAAAATGATGTTAGATTTGTAATTGATTTAAAGGAGTATAGGTGTTCTTTAATTTTGTAAGCCACTGTGAGAGGTCCATTTGTACCATGCAGCAGGACGTATAAGCAAAATAAATAAGCACCTTACATTTTCTAAGACAGTTCCCTGTCCTTGGCAAGAAATGATTCCACTTGCATTAATGTGCTTCAGAGCCTCCATTTGCATTTCACAAAATGAAATGTATAGTTCATACAAAAATAAAATAATGTTAAAGTACTTCAAATGAACTCAGCAGTCCCTGAAAGGTCATTACTCTCAGCTTCCCTACACAGTATCTTTATACAGATAGATTATCCCCTTATCCAGAATCCGAAATCCAGACTATTCCAAAATCCAGACATCTTTGTACAAGACTTTTTTTTAACTTTCTGTAGAAAGACAGTCTTGTGCTCATTCCAACATACTGACAGTAAGTTATATTCTTTGTTCTGTTCTGTGTGTCTATACAGATATTGCTGAAAAATGTCAAAGAGGCCAGCAGACACTCAAATGCGTAACAGTGAGAAGAGCAAGATGAAGCGTTTCTCATTACATTTATGCAATTATTCCAATATCCAGAAAAATCTGTAATCTAGACACCATCTCATTTCCAGCAGTCCAGATAAGGGATACTCAACCTGTATTATGCAGATATAGGGGGTGGTCGTGGCCTGGGGACATATGATACAGCCACTTTGTAGAAGCAAAACAAGAAAGGTATGACATATTGGTAGGACTGTGAATTATAATATGGGGTACAGAAGACTATTTTTGGCTGGAGAGTTCATTTCTTCACTGGTTTTAAGAGCCAGAAATTGGTCCAAAATTCCATCCTGATTACACAGAATTGCTTGTACATTGGAGGTGTGTGATCTTGAAACTGAAGAAATCAAATGCAGTAATGAAGTGGGAAATATGAAGTGGGAAAACATCTGTGGGCTTATGTGACTGTTTATTTTCTGTGAATGAACACGAAGAAGAAAAGTAGCTAGTGCAATCCTAACCTGGCGTTAGGCCAACAGAGTTAGGCCAGCAAAGTTTGGCCAGCACAAGGAACACCGTAAAGTATGTTTGGACCACTCATAAAGATGTGCGCCATTCTCCCTGACTCTGAGGGTAGACTAAACATGCTTTATGGTGGCCAATGTGCCAACCAAACTTTGCTGGTCTCTGTGTTAGGATTGCGCCCAGATTGAATGATTGGATTTATGTCCCACCATTCAACTTTAAAATGCTCTCTGCAGTTTACAATTTTGAAACAATAACAATTCACAATAACAGAGCCATAAATTACAGTCAGTTTCAGACTTACAACCTTTCAGGAAAATCTTAGCAGACATCAGACCACAGCCAAACCACACTGCACAAAGTCAAAAGTAGGGAGGTGTTCAAGGCAGTTGAGTCATGTATTATGTGTGGATTGTGTCACGTCCATTTGGGCTCTAAGAAAGTCTAGAGATTGTATTTACTGATACAGACTAATGCATAATCAGTTTCGGGGTGGAACCATGTTGGCCTATGACAGTAAAACCAACAAGGTTTGAAGTCCTGTACATGTTTTAGCACCCCAAATTCTGGGAGAAATGCAATTTAGAAGAGGGAGATGGTCGGACAAATTCCGCCGGCCCCCTCAGTACTCCCCCACTCCACTGAGTACCTGGTACTACAGTCTGGAGCATCAGATGGAAGACAAGTACAGATTTGTGCTAAGTAATAACATTCCACGAAGTGATGGACCACATATATGATGTTGGTTCCACTGAACTCACTGGGCTAGCTTGCTTCCTTCCTTCCTTCCTCAACTACAGTACCTAACTAGCGCTTTTTACATTTTCCGTTCACACTTTCATCAGCTAGTAAACTTTTTCCTGCTTGCCCAGCCCCGCAAAGCATTTTGGGGTGATACTCAGCTGCTGCCAGGCATTTTGTGGTGTGACCCAGCTGCCGGTTGTTGTGATCCAGGCAAAAACTGGTGTGCCTAATGACGGGGTTGCAGAACATATCCTCGTCATTAAACTGTGGCGAACCTGTATTGCCTTTTCTCCCAGGTTTTTTGAAGAGTTGTTTTTTCTGGATCATTGAACAGTGGTTCATTCTGAGCTATAGGCCTATTATTCTTCCTGGTACAATGATTTAGAAATGAACTGATAAAAGATTGCAAACATGGGTAATCCCAGGGCATTTCCAGCACATCCCTCGACTTAGAAATGATCTTCACCCAAGAAGGATGAAGGCAGATGCTGAATTTGCTGGCAGAAAATCAGCATCTGAGCACCTGCAGTGTTTGCCTGCTGAATCAGGAAATGGGGAATGTTCTTCAACACTTCAATAGCCAGATCTGATTTTAAAAATGTGTATGTTTTACAAAAAACAAAAAAATCAAGGTGACTTTATTTGGACAGTTTTGGATGATAAAGTTAGACATGACTTTAACCATGGACTTTAACCATGCCTACATGGGACCCACCTGATCTGTGCTGGAAGTATAGCATGGAAAGAGGGGAGATGTAGCTTCTGTTCTGTGGCAAATAGCAAGTGCCCCAATAGAGATCAAACCTCCCCGGGGAACCTGTCTATCCCATTATTTGGGATTCTTTCCAGCTTGTAGAACCTGAGGATGTGGACAGGATTCTCTGCAGTGTGAGACCTGCTGCTTGCTTGCTTGACTCTTGCCCAGCATAGCTAATTAGATCTGCCTGGGAAGGGCTGGCTGAATGGACGGGGAGGGTGGTGAATTCATCTCTGAGGGAGGGGGTGTTGCCGCCTGCTTTGAAGCAGGCAATTGTTCGCCCCCTCCTGAAGAAACCCTCCCTGGATCCCACTAATTTAAACAACTTTCAGCCAGTCTCACATATCCCATTTCTGGGAAAGGTGATTGAGCAGGTGGTGGCATCCCAGCTTCAGAGAGTGCTGGAGGAAGCGGATTATCTGGACCCATTCCAATCTGGCTTCAGGCCGGGGTTCGGCACGGAGACTGCCTCGGTCGCCTTGATAGATGACCCACGCCGGGGAATGGACAGGGGGAGTGCGTCCCTGTTAGTCCTGCTGGACCTCTTGGCGGCTTTCGACACCATCGACCATGGTGTCCTTCTGGGTCAGCTGGCCGGGTTGGGGCTTGGAGGCACTGTCTTGGAGTGGTTCCGCTCCTTCCTGGCTGTCAGATCCCAGAAGGTGGTGCTGGGGGATGCTTGTTCAGCACCCCGACCTCTTAAGTTTGGGGTGCCGCAAGGGTCCATATTATCCCCCATACTATTTAACATCTACATGAAGCCGCAGGGAGAGGTCATCCAGGGGTTTGGGGTGGGGCACCATCAATTTGCTGATTTCACCCAACTCTATCTCTCCTTTCCCCCTGGTTCTGAGAAGGCGGTTGAGGTCTGGAGACAGTTGGGGGCTGGATATGGGTGAACAAGCTGAAATTAAATCCGGATAAGACAGAGGTGCTCCTGGTCCGGAAATCCACAGCTCGGGTATTGGACTACCCCCCTGCTCTAATTGGGTTGCACTCTCTCTGAAGGAGCAGGTCCGCAGTTTGGGGGTTCTCCTGGATCTGCAGCTGCTCCTGGAATCCCAGGTGGCGGCAGTGGCCAGGGGAGCCTTTGCTCAGCTTTGGCTGATTCGCCCATACCTGAACTGTATGCAACCATACCTGAACTGTGCAGACCTGGCCACGGTGACCCATGCCCTAGTGACATCCAGATTAGATTACTGCAATGCACTCTACATGGGGCTGCCTCTGAAGACAGTCCGGAAATTGCAACCAGTACAGAACGTGGCTGCTTGTGTGGTTGCTGGGGCTCATCGGTTCAACTCTGTCGGGCCATTGCTTCAGCGGCTACACTGGCTGCCGGTTCCTTTCCGGGTCCGATTCAAAGTACTAGTTTTGACCTTTAAAGCCCTTTACGGCTCAGGTCCGGGGTATTTGAGGGACCATCTCCTTCCATATAATCCTACCCGTACTCTTAGGTCATCTGGGGACAGCCCTTCTGACTGTGCCGCCACCAGGAGAGATAAGGGGGATGGTGGCCAGGAATAGGGCCTTCTTGGTGGTGGCCCCCCAACTTGTACCCTCCCCTTAGAATTAAGAACTGCTCCCTCTTTGGCAATATTTTGGCAGGGGTGGAAGACTTTTTTATTTAAACAAGCCTTTAACTGTTGACAGGCTAGCTGGCATTTTATATTCTCTTCTTTACATTGGATCCACGGGGCTTGCTGTTTTAAATTTTAACTGTTTTAATACTGCTTTTAACATTGTTTTTAATTGCTAAACATGTTTTATTGTATTTTTAATGTTGTAAGCCGCCTTGGGTGCCCAAGGGGCAGAAAGGCAGGACAGAAATTAAAGAAATAATAATAATAGATAATAACTATGGCAGGGATAAATGGTGAATCCCCTCCTTCCACCATATTATGGTGGCAATTCAGATGGGGTGTGGGAGGAAGCAATGATTTACAACAACAACAACAACAACAACAACAACAACAACAACAACAAACCACCC
>JAJKFI010014984.1:0-19256 GCA_029204185.1 Lerista edwardsae
CTCTCTCTCTCTCTCTCTCTCTCTCTCTCTCTCTCTCTCTCTCTCTCAAAAGGCAACATTTGTGTGCCAAAGACATTGATATGATATACAGCTTAATTGCATTAACTATCTCGCACCTACATTGCCTGGCTGCTGTGTCCAACATTCATTTCCAATAAGGCAGGCTCTGTACGTACGGGACTGACAGTGCTGCTTTCCTAATACCATCACAGCAGGGCTACCTAGAATGCTGTTGTAGCAGCCCCATGATGCCAGCAGTGCAGGCTTATACAAAAGGAAACACACACAACTGTTTGGCAGCAGGTGACTGGGCAAAGGAGGGAGAGGGAAAACAAATAGATATGACAGAACAGCAGGCTGGGAAAAGAGACAAAGGCACATTCCTTTCTTCTGGAAGCACAGCTTAGATCATGAATGCATCTCTCGACATCTTCCATTCTGAGTTGGAAGTGGGCTAGTGGCATTGGGATAGTGGTGCTTTGGATCAGGGTCATGATGCAGGGGAAGAGGAGGTTGAGCCCTGCAGCATCTCCCTAGTGCAGTGGTTCTCAAACTTTTTTACTACTGGGACTCACTTTTTAGAATACCAATCTGTCAGGACCCACCAGAAGTGATGTCATGGCCAAAAGTGCCGCCACTGTGATGCCAGAGCCTGCTGCTTTCCTGAGAATGCAGCAATAAGTTGGGTTATTTTGCAGTCATTTCCCAAAAGCAAAGTGAATCAGAAAGAAAAAAGCCTATTTACAACCTTGACACACAGCCCTCCCCGTTTCCAGCATCCGTCTTCTCTTATTTTCAATATGGCTGCTCTAAGTGCTTTGCGGCCCACCTGAAGTTGGCTTGCGACCCACTGTTTGGGAACCACTGCCCTAGTTCATATGTCTTCTACACAACTTCTATTAACTGTGGAAGGGAATCCATATAGGTTTAATGTATCTCTGAACACGCAATCCTAACCTTGAGTTAAGCTTCCACAGTTAGACCAACAAAGTTCGGCTGACACAAGAGACACCGTAAAGTATGCTTGGACCACTCTTGGAATCAGAGAGGCCAGCATGCAGATGTGTGCCATTCTCCCTGATTCTGAAAGTGGTCCAAGCACGCTTTACGGTGGCCCTTGTGCTGGCCTAACTCCAGGTTAGGATTGCGCTCTGAGTTTGGTAGTGAAAAAATATAATGCATGAAGGCCTCAGACTGATTCACCTTTGCATGTACAGGACCAAATCAGTATTCTTGAGAATCTGAAAAAGGCTGTCAATCATTTCAGAGTATTAGAGCTGGAAAAAAAATCATTCCTTTGCCTGCATGATCTTATGAGCATATACATTCAATTTCCTACATAAAAGTTCAGTGGAATACCGCTTTATGGAATACCAGTGCAGAATCATGGTGGGGAGACTCTCCTATGACTTGAGGGGGCAGAAACTCCACTGCAGTGAAAACCTTAGTTCACACAGGAGTGGTTGAAGGGCTCCCAATGAACGGTGATCTTGTGCATACGCCAAACATACACCAATATGGCATTGGAAAGGTTAAAAGACCCTCTTTTTAGCTGCAATATTGTTTCAGTGCATTGTATGAGCAAATGGCAGTTCCCTACTAGGGTTGCCGTTCCCCCGCCCCCATGTCACCAACGTTGTGTTGTTCCAGTGCACTGTGAAGCAAAAAATGATGGTTGCCAGCCAAACGTCCGCCAGGTCCAATTCTCCCTGGCAGGGATCCAAGAATGGATGTTAATGGTGAGCCCTGCCAGGATGCTAGAGACTTGGCAGCTGCCTGCCAATGTCAATTGTGGACACTGAGCCTGTGGTTCTTTTGGTCGCTATCAACAGCCTGACATTTGCGCCCCTATGGAGAAAGTGAGTCATGTGAAGCGCACTGACTTCATACTGCTTCGAGCGGGATTCATTCATTGTGTTTGCATCGATTTGCTTTAATAAGAGGATGCAAACAAAAGAAGCAGCTCGGGAAATGGTGCCGGTTCCACCTCTCCCCTCTCAGGAGATCTGCTCCGATTTTCTCCCTGGTCTTTGCCGCCCGTGGTGTAGCAGGCAGACTATGTGAGGTCCAAGCTATATAAAAAGGCTTCAGAGGCTTGCTTTTGTGGAATGAGCTTTTCTCGCCAAGTAGCATCAATTAGGGTATGAATCGTGTGGTTTGAGTCAACTCAGCACCACAGGCCTGAGTAGAACACGGATTCTCGAATATTGTAAAACTGGTACTGCCTAAGTCAAGATAAAAACACTGAGCTGTCTCCTGTTCCTGTTCTGCTTTTATCCTATCTCTTCCTTCGCTACCACCCTTCCCACCTCCTTAGCAGTAGCTATTCTCATACTTAACTACAGTGTGGCACCGTGTAATGATTCTGAATTACTGAAAAGCCAACCAATTCCATGGTGGGAGGGTCCACGGGACTTGCTTGGCAAGAACCTTGCTTGGCCCCATCTCACCCACAAGCAGACAAGCCCTTATGGCTAAAACTGGGTTGTGTTTAAGCATGCTTGAATTCTATTTTCAGTTCTGTTGTTTGTTTCTGCTTCAAACAATGTATTTCGGGAGAAATACACCTGCCTCTTCAATTTCAAGCCCCTTTGTCTATACTGTCATTCCCTCTCAGTATGCCTAACTGCTTGGTTTAAAGACAACAAATAGAACCGTGGATGTTTTCAGTATAGGGGCTTTCAAAATGTCTAAATCCAATCCAGTCTTCCAGCGCTGGTGCAGCCATGGCAGCGGAGCATGCGCTGCACCCTGCAGTGGGGGGGGGCAGTCACAGAGGTCTCCCCCAAGTAAGGGAATATTTGTTCCCTTTCCTCAGGGCTGCATTACGGCTGCTCTAGCACTGGGAGGTGGGATAGGATTGGGCTCTAATACTACAACATTGGAAGGAAAACCATCAGTTCAACAACAGGTTACAGAACATCGCTCATCACTGTATGAACTCACGGTATTTCAATAAGAAGCTACCCTTATGGACATTTGGTTGGCTTTCACTAATTCATGTAATGTTATCTACACATGAGCCCCATCATTTTCATGCCCTCCCCATCAAGACTGAAAAGATTTATCATGTATCCACCCACCCTCTACTGCAACCCCTCTATGACCAAAGTTCTAGATTGTGAACCAGGAGGCTTGGATCCCTGTTGGTCCTGCTGGACTTCTCAGAGGCTTTCATGACCACAGCCCGTGGTACTCTTCCAGCTTCTCTTGCCAGGATGGGACTCTAGTCATTGCTATTTGATTGTAGCCCTTTTTTTTTGAGTAGGTCCAAGAAGGTTGGTTAGGGGACTCCTGTTCATTGCCCAGGATTCCAGCTTGTCTCCCATGTTTTTTTTAAAATATCTTCATGAAACCACTGTGAGAAGTCACATGGGGTTTGGGTGTCACTGATGTGTGGAAAACATCCTTTCATTTCTATTTTTAGCTAGGACAGCTGTGGACGTTCTGAACTATTGTCTGCAGTCAGTGATAGGATGAATGAGGGCTAACAAATTAAACCTGTAGGAATATTTAGGCTTTCTGCAGCCCAGAAATTGAACTGGGGGAGCCCAATCCTGAGCTGCCCATGAACCTGAAGAAGCAGCGATAGCCAAGCGGCTACCTCTGCATCCTACCAGCACCAGCAAGGTGCCAGAGGCTTCTTGGAGACAGGGGATGTCAGTCCCCTCCCCCCAGGTAAAGGCACAAGGTGGGCAATGGGTCTCCTCACCTCTGTGCTGGCTGTTTTGCCAGTGTAGACACAAGCGTCGGGCAACATGGCCTGACACGGAGGTCAGGATCAGGCGATGAAGGGTGCCACCTGTCCCATCCTGCCCTGCCCCATCCCCTGCCCAGGAATGCCCTCCTGCCCCAACAAGAAAGAGCACAATGCCAGTGACTGATACACTTGCCATTTGCCAGCTTACATTACCGCCTCCAGGTGGTGCAGGGCCAGTGCTGGCCTTCCCGCTGATAGTGAAGGCACTTTACGGCACCTTCACGACAGAGACATGGGCTCATACCACCTGCATTAAGCCTGGTAGGATCGGACCCTAAACCTGTTCTCAATGGGGTTACATTCCCATTGAACTATCAAATTCATAAACTATGCTAACATGTCAGAAACACACTGCACAGTCTGGTATAATGGCTCTAGCAAGTGTTAGAAACACACGACAGCTACAATGTCAGATTCTGTATAAAAATATCTTTATAGACTCCAGATAACAAAACCATGCAATGGAACCACTGATCAACCAATTGTACCAATGCAACATGTTAACACTATATCAAAGAAGACTTTATTGCAGACATCCGGTAGTTTCCCTGTTTCAATTTGCTGAATCATCTTCAGGTCTCTTCCTTATATTCTTCATTATAAACAAACAAAACAAACAATAATATCATTCAGAGAGAATTCAATTCCTTAAACAAACCAGCCTGTTTAATCATAGTGAACAGTCAATCTGTTCAGGTGTTGCACCAAACATCACCTTAGCTCCCAAAGTTTCTCACGTAGGATTATCAACTCACATAGGATTATTCCCAAACTTTAGCATTCATCTGCTGGTTTCCAGACAGCTACCCAGTCTGTACTTAGGACATGGTTCTGCTCATGTTACTATTTTCCAGTTCCATTTTATTAATCCTAAAAATAAAATAAAAACAGTTTTTTTTATAGCCATTCAGTTATTTCTTTTTTCTATAAACTGTTCTGTGAACCTTTTTTGTTGAGAAGTTGTTAACAACCAACAACAACAACAACTTTGCATTAAATTCAAAGAGAACACTATCAGTATTAGTCGACCCGAAGTACCAGCCTCCAACAAACCATTATTCATTGAATGCCTGAAATACAGTCCATGGAGCATGCTGAAACCTAACCCCCTTCCTGGGCTTGATGTACCATCATGGACTATGTGGATTTGCAGAAGCAATATTGCTGACACAGTTCCAAGTAAACTCACTGGGTCAGCAGGGGCTTATCCCAGGGCAAGAGAACAAATGGTCCCTTGCTCTATGGTAGCTTCCAGAGGCCAAAATCATAGGAGGAAAAGCTAAATCCAAACACATAGTTACCCTGCTAACTGGGCAAGAGGCACTTTTTCAAGTGGTGACCTCTTATATTTAGCAGGGGGAGAGTAACTGTCCCTCATCATCCCTGCGCAGTCTTTCTAGTGGCTGTTGCTGGTGGTGTTCTCCATTCCTTTAGATTGTGAGCCCTTTTGGGACAGGGAGCCATTTAACTTTAATGTTATTATTTGCCTGTAAACCACTTTGTGAACTTTATGTTGAAAAGCGGTATATAAATACTAGTGATTGATTGATTGATTGATTGATTGATTGATTGATTGATTGATTGACATAGGCCACAATTCATCTCAGAACTGGGCTTACCTAAACACAGCCCAATCCTATCCACTACCACCACCACCCATTGATCCTATGATGGGAAGCAGTCTGGGAGACCTCTCTGGGGTAGCCACTGTCCCACAGGGTGGGTGGGCAATCAGACCTGTGACAGCTAAATAGCTGTTGCAAGTCTGCATGCACATGCTCTGCAAGTGAAGGGATGGGAAGAGCAGATATCAGCACGGTTACACCACCAATCCTGCCACCTCCCGGACCTGATCTGCCCATCCTCTGCCCACTCCCTCCCCCTTTCCATCCTCCCACTACCCCTCCCACAACACCCACTGATTTATCTGCTCTGGCGATCTGCAGGAGAAGCTCCAATATGGGGCGGGGAGGTACAGCCCTTTCTACTGCCACCCCCAACAGATGCTGCGTAGCGTGCTGACAGAGTGCATTTTGTGATGGATGCTGACTGCCTTACAGCAGTTGGCACCAATGGAGGATCCTCACTGCAAACTGCTGTAAGTATAAGATTGGGCCCTTCCTGTATGTAGTGAGCTATCTCTTAGCTTCTGGACTGTACCAAAATAATTTATTGTGAGTTGTAAGTGCTTTGGCCTTTTGAAGTACTTGGACATTATTCAGAAGAACATGATTTGCCTCAGGAGTATACCTGAATGTGACACCTTATTTATCATTGTTAACTTCACTGATAGTTGCTTGGCCTCCTTACACTCTTTTAAACTATTAAAATTAATGACTAGGCAAGAGAAGTACCTTCAGCATATTGGGCAAGAGCATTTTCACTCATCTGCATGGGAGAGGAGTTCTGTACTTAAATTCCAGAAGGTGAGGGGTGAAGGGGAAATATTATACCTTGTCCTGTCTTTGGAGCTGCTGAAAGACAATTCCTATGTGTGCCAAATTATTCAAAACGCTTTGTTGTACATGACTCCAATGTGTCAGGCTGCTAGGGTGGGGTGTTTTGTTTTGTTTTTGCTATTGCCATGTTGGTCCATATTTTCTAGAAAGTTATTGCAGTGCCACAGGGTCAAACTCCATTAAGCATCTGTTCTGTGGCTCCCAGAAATTTTATGACACATTGGACTTGCATAATGATGCATTAAGTCTATGTCTCTTACAGGGTGGCTAATGCAGAAGTATCCTGATGGGACCGAACATACAGAAGCCCCTTTGACATCAGACTCATATTACATGCCAGTAAACAAGTTCTCTACAGATTATGACTGCCTTGCAACTGTCAGGTGGAAATCACATCTACTGCCTGCTGTTTATGTCTGTATGAAGTCAGAAACATTTTGCGCAAGGAAGAACCGAGAATATTCATCCAGTTGTTTTTCCTTTACTGTATGTGCTGGCACTAAGGTCTTTATAGCTCATTGCCATTGCTTACTTTATTTTACATGCTCCACTGCCAGCATTTGGGCTGAGCCTACATACTTTGTATTGTCTTACAAGCTGTCTGCAAGTTACCATAGTTGAACTGAGCAGCTATGCAATGTAAAAAAAAAAAAAACACGATTGTCTTTTCTAGATACCTCATTTAGAGTGCAATCCAAAGCACTTGCTGGGCCAGGGCAAGTCCCTTGTGCAGGCCCAGGAGTGTCGCAAATGTGCTGTAAGCAGTGGTGTCATTCAAATGATTTAGGAACAGGAACTCACTTTTGATTGGCACTTGTCGGGAACCCGGAACCAGCCACGGAGCCCGTTAGGATCCGGAACACCCATTCTGGTCCGTTCCCCCTGAATGACATCACTGGCTGTAAGGCACACCTGCAATGACTCAGGAGTCAAGGAGGCTGGTGCAAGGACGCGTGCCAGCCTTCCCATGCCAGATCCTGGTTAGCAAAACATTAAGGGGGGGTAGGATGTGATGTGCACTGCTGCCACCGATCCCAATGGCCTCCTGGGCCTGATCCTCTCCTCTTTCCACCCTTCCCCTGCACAGAAACGCCCATTCCCCACTCCCAGAATGCTGTCCCGATAACTTCTCACACCCCCTTGCACTGCGCAGAGCAAACATACCTCCTCTGGCTGGTGCAGGGAGTGGATCTGGCCCTGGTGAGCTGGGTACATTTGCGACACATGGGAGCCTGCACAGGAGCCTGCACCAGCTCAGCCAACGGTTTGGACTGGGCTACCTGGGTATATTTTCACAAATAACATTTCATACATTTTAAGTTATACGATTTCATTTCGGTTGGCATAGAAGATTTCAGCGGGGCTTAATTTCAGGTGCGTTTAGAGCTGCAGTTTGAATTTTTCTGTCAGCCCAGTCTTTGCAGTGTGTGGGCTGGCAATGTGCTCTGCATTAGAGCCAGCTGTCGCTGAAATGCCATAAAGCATTCACGAAGGCCTAGCAGTTGCTGAAGCTGAAGTTGCAGATGGCCTGCTTGCACCAGCAGAAGGAGCAATGTATGCCAGCTCAGGCATACCGCGCTGAGCTGTACAGAGGCGGAACAGGATGAGGGAGGGCATAAGGAGGGCAGGGAGGGGCAGACTGAGCCCAGGAGGGAGTTGGGATTGGCAGCTACCATGCACACCATTCCCTATCCCCCTTCCCGGTCCTGATCCCCTTACATGGATCCATTCAGACTTGTAACAGCTATTTAGCTTGCACAGCTCTATTTAGCTTGCACAGCCCTTTGCACAGGCTGGGGCTTACCTCAGTGCAAGGAGGTGAATTTCTCCTTACTTTGAGGAGACCTCCAGCCTTCCAACTTCCCCCATAAAGATGCAGTTCGACCCACTGCGGCCCTGCTATATAGGGGTTTGGATAGGATTGTGCTGTTTGGCTCAGATATAAAACTTATAGTGACTGGAATGCACATTTGTTTTAAGCTAGTGGTTCTCTAACATTTTAGCACCAGGCCCCACTTTATAGAATGACAGTGTATCTGGGATCCACTGGAAGTGATGTCAAGGCCAGAAGTGTGACACCAGAGCATGCTGCTTTCCTGAGAATGCAGCAATAAGTTCTCAGCAATTTCCTAATAGCAAAGTGAATCAGAAATTTAAAAAAGCCTATTTACAATCTTGACACGCAAAACAAGCAAAACAACCAACCACACAACCCTCTCCCTTTCCCACTGGAGGCTGCCCTAGGTGGCTGCCCTAGATGCTTTGCAACCCACCTAAAATTGGCTTGCGGCCCACTGGTGGGTTCTGATCCACAGTTTGGGAACCACTGTTCTAAGGGCTTCTGGTGTCATATGAGAAAATGCCCTTACAGAGCACGCTACCCAGATTTACTAAGAAGTATATCTCACTCTATTCAGTGGGCTTCCTTCCAGGAAAGTGTGCATAGGATGGGAACTATAAGCAAGCTTTTCTTAGCATGGTTCTTGCTCATTACAGCTTCACTGCACAAAATCAGCATCTAAATCAGTGATGTCATGCAGGGGGAACGCGGGGGAACTCAGTTCCACTAGTTAAAATTAGGGCTGACTCCGCCCACTTCACTCTGCGGTGCTTCCCCCTCCTCCCCCCTCCCGATTCCTCTGCAAAGAGCTTTTCTTCTTGGTTGGCCGGCACTCAGAGGGTTAAAGGGAGCGATTCCGGATCCCTAGAGGGGTGAAGGTGGAAGGGCTGCAGTGAGGAAGTCCCGTCCTGCACAGCCCCCTTCCTCACTCACTCCAGCCACACACGTGGAGTCAGCAGCCGCTCTGGTGAGTCTCTCCAGTCCAGAGCGTTTCACTGGCGCTCTGGGTGTGAGGTTTCTTTGGGAGACTGTCCCCATCGCTATTGGAGCTGCAATTGGGGTGGGGGGAATTCTTCGCTTTCTGTTCTGTAGGCGCCAGGTGCTGTACAGAACCAGCTGGCTCCACCCACTCGTCGCTGACATCATTGCTGGCTAGGAACCAGCCGCAGGTAGACCTGGGCTCTGCCAGCCTCCGGCTTATGATGTCACTTCTGGTTGGAGGATCCTGACACGTGCCAATCAAAAGTGAGTTCCTGTTCTTAAATCATTTAGATGCCACCACTGATCTAAATGCATTTTGGTTTCTAGTAAAGAATAGTAAAGAATAGTAGTAGTATATAGAATAGTAGTAAGCATTACTTTTATTTCTTCTTTTCTCAGATAAAGTACATGGCTGCAGGAAACTGCAGGGCATAATTGCCCAGACCAAGAGAAAGAAAAGTCAGCTCTTTAGAATGGAAGCTCACAAACTTCAAGGGGTTTTAGTTACAATTTAGTTACAATAGTTTAAATAAGGAGTATAAAACAGGGTTGTACCTGCACTCCCAAATGATAGGGAGAACTCTTAGAATGCAGTCCAACCCAACTCTGGATTGGCAAGGCCAGCCGGCCAGCAGCAAATCCAACGCTGGGTTGTGGAAGTCGTAGCCTCCCCACGGCAAGGGCACACCTGCTAAACAGCAGGCATAGATCCGAGGAGACAGCGTGGCCTGAATCGGGGCCATGCAGCTTCCCGGACGGGCTTAGGATTCAGCCTTATGGCCAAATCCAGAGCCCGCCCACGTCCCGCCCACAACCTGTTGTGAATTTGGAGTGTTTATAGCAGAGTTGGGGGCTTGTGAACCCATTCAGCGCTTGCCTAGCGCGATCGGAGCGGAGGAACGAAGCGATCGCTACATTTCAATAACAAAGTCTTTTATTGGTTACAGTAGCGATAGTCAGAAAGTGAGAAGTTCTATTTGCCGGTCAGCGAAAGCCGGCGAAGGCTTGCCGCGTACAAGCGGCTTTTCAACGCATGTTGTTACATTCTCAGTTACAGTCTCAGTCTGCAGTGCGCACACAGTAAAAATATAAGTTATATAGGAACAAAGGGGTGTAGCCAGAGCATATCTGGTAGGTGGATACCTGAAGACCCTTGTGCCCCATGTTAACCAATGGGGTAACCCTTTGAACATCATGATCTCATGAGAAAGTGGATGCTTGCTAGCCAGCGCTTCCCGTGAGAAACATTGCCTGCTTATGTTACACTATCTAAAGGGAGTGCAGCTACTGTGTAGCAGGTTGCACTAACAAGCTGGGAAGCTGACCACCTCAAGGATACGCAGGTGCTCTATCTGATCTGGAGACGGAGAGACGGAATGCCAGTTTCCACCAGTTCTGGAGTGTGTGGTGTGAAACTGCAACACCCCCCCCATTGCGTCTCGGAAGTCATCTTTTGGCGCCAAATCTAACATTTGAACTGCTTGTTTGAATTGTGGCGCAGGAAGTGCTTTGGTCAGGACATCCGCGATGTTCTCCTGCGATGGACAGTAAAGCACGTCAATGTCCCCGTTTTGGACTGCTTCTCTGACATGTTTATGCTTTATGTCAACATGCTTAGAGTGCATCCGGATTCGTTCTGACCCAGCAATCTGGATTGCGGACTGGTTGTCCATCCAGATCTGGATTGGATTTGTTTGTGGAGCATCCAAATCCGACATCAATTGCCTGAGCAGGTGTAGGTAGTTGGTCACATGACTCAGGGCTGTGTACTCACTCTCTAGAGTAGAACACGCGATAGTCTTTTGCTTGTGTGACCCCCAATCTATCACGCAATCCCCAAGGCGTATGGCATAGCCTGTGGTAGATCTCCTTGTGTCATCCCCCCCAAAGTCACTGTCTGCAAAAACTTCCAATTGCAGTGCTCCCTTTGGGGTAATGTGGTACTTGTGGTTACTTGTGCCTTTCAAGTACCTGAGGATACGTTTCAAGGCTATCCAATCTGCCTGTGTGGGATTTGCAGCTTTTCTGCTCAGGTGATTGACTGCAACGCTAATGTCTGGGCGCGTCCAGCACGCAAGATGTGTGAGTGAACCCAACAGTGAAAGGAACATGTTCTGGTTTGGAAATGGTGCAGACTCTTCTGCTTTTTCCCCTCTCCCCATCACTATTGGAGTTGATACAACCTTGCAGTCCTGCATGCCCCATATCTGGAGTAGATCGTGGATCTTTTTCTCCTGACTGAGGAGAAAACCGGCACTGTCAGCTGTGCGTTCGATCTCTACCCCTAGGTATTGACTGACAGGACCAAGACATTTACGTGTGAATGTCTTTTGCAGTTGTAGTGTGATCTGATTGATCTGTTGTGTTGTCTTTGCAAGGACCAGCAAATCATCAACAAAACATAACAGAACACATAATTTCTTCCCTTTTCCCTTTCTGAAAAGGCATGGATCAGCTGTAGAGGGGGTGAACCCCAATTTTTGCAGCTGCTCTTTAAGGCATAAATGCCAGCTTCTCCCACTTTGTTTCAGCCCATAAACAGCTTTCCTGAGGCGAAAATGTGAGTAATCGCTTTGCACACCTGGAGGTATTGTGATATATACCTCTTCCTGCAGGTCTGCGTGCAAGTAAGTTGTCCCAATATCAAAGTGGTGAACCTGATAACCTCTGCTGGCTGCTACGGCAAGCGCTGCGCGTAGCGTGGTGGCTGCAAGTGTTGGTGAATAGATTTCCTCGAAATCTACACCTGGGATTTGTTTACAGCCACGGATCACTAAACGGGCTTTCTTTAACGGCTCAGCACCTTCCCTATCCTTGAGAACAAACACCCATCTGGAATCAATTGCGTGTTTTCCAGCTGGTAATGTTGCTGGCTCAAAGACCTTTAAGTCGTGCATTGCCTTTAATTCAGTCCGAATAGCTTGTAGCCATTCTTCCTTCTGGGCTTGCGGTAGCTCCATGACATCTTGGTATGTCTGAGGTACCTTTCCTACCTCTACCTGGTAGGTTAATCTTTGGGGTGGAACCCCACGCAAAGCCCTTGGAGGAAGGATGCGCCTGGTCGGAACAGCTTGTTCCGGTGTGGCTTCCTCTGAAGAGGTGCTTGTATCTAATCCTGGACTGCCCCCCCCTCTTCCAGCAGCCTGTCAGGGCTTACTGGTGTGGCAGGAGGTGGCTCCTGTCTTTGTAGAGTTCTCTGAGGAGTTGATGCGGGCTGATCGGGAGTGCTTTCTAATCTTGCCTCCCCCCCCATTTTCTGCAGCTTGTGTGGGGATGCTGACTGTTCTGTCAGCATGATCTGGCAGTAAACCTTGCTCAGAGAAATCGTAAGAGTTGGATATTGTGACAGTTTTGTGGTCAGGATTGAGGAATTTGAGCGCTTTGCAATTCGGTTCAAACCCAATAAACTGCAGCCGCCTGGCACGCGGGTCATCTTTTCTGCGTGTTTCCCGATCTGCATGTACAAAGGCGTATGATCCAAACGTCTTTAGAAATGCAAGATTGGGAGGTTTGCCGAATAGCTTGGTGTAGGGGACCCCGTCAATCGAACGGTGGTAAACTCGATTTGAAATAAATACAGAATATTTCATCGCCTCTCCCCACAACCCTTTGGGTAGTTTTGACTGCTCCATCAGCGCTCTGACCATGCCCTGGAGCTCACCGTTTTTCCTCTCCGCCACCCCGTCATGCTCTGGGGTGCGGGGAGCGGTGAGTCTGTGGGTGATGCCCTGCCTTTCCAACCATTGAGACATCTCCCCACTCAGAAATTCACCTCCCCGGTCGGTTTGGTCCCTCAACACAACCTCCCTCCCCCCTGCCAATCCCATGTCCGACTTCGGCCAACTCAAGGGAGGCTCGAAGTGGGCGCAATGGGACCAGCACTGCCGACAGCACTGGTTCCGTTGCTCGAGCACCGGCGCATGGGTGCTGACCGGCGCCCCCGCGTTGATGCTAAGGCTGTCGTCTCGACGCTATGACTGCACTCTTAGAAATATTAACAGTGCAATTCTATGCATGTCTACTCAGAAGCAGTAGATCTCATTGAGTTTCATGGGTCTGCCTTCAAAGTAAGTATGCATTGGATGGCAGCCGAAGTTGTGTTTAAATTTTCAGCAACTGAAAAGGATCTTGGGGTAGAGCTACAGTGACCTTAACAATCTCCTGTCCTATTGAAACCCCTCTTGTCCTTCAGCTGCACTTCCATCCACATTTTCCCTTCTTTAAACGCCAGCATTTCCCCTTTTTCCTCCACACCATGCCAGCAGCTGCTTACGTACAGCTGTGTGTGGAGCATCGGTATATAATAACTAGCATGCTGTGTGACTCTCCCGGTGTCCCAAAGCCCTCAGCTTTAGCCTGATTCAGTTCGGGGCCTACAAACATCAGAAATCTCAAAGCCAAAGTGAACGTATCAGATGTATTTTACATCATTGATGTAACCGTGAGTAGGACTTCAGTGGCATTTCCCCTGTGCTGACGATAGCGAGAGTGACTCATGCAGAGAATTTAAATTCAATTGTTTCCCCCTGAACCCATTTTAATTTCTTTGCCAAGGAAATCACAAAAAAGTCTACAAAATACTTTCTTCCAAAAAAACAGCCTCCTTTAGATCTGCACATTCACACTCCACATAAATCTTTAATGAACCAGGGCACCTTAAGAAAGAAAATCACTTTTAGAGAGCCAATTTCCAGGAAGGGAAATTATGGTGGCTCTAACACAAGCCTATCTCAATAACCCTTACAGAGACTGGGCTTTATTCTTCCTAAAACCAGGTTCCGAGGCAAGTTGATGAATGAGCAAACAGAATGCAAACTAATAAAGCTTAAGTATTTAGACTTCAGCAGATTTACAGCTCTGCTGCTCGAATGCAGAAGATTAGGAACAAGGTTGTGATATCCCAAGCAAAGCAAACAAAAAACAAGGAAGCCAAATGAGGAAATCCAATGTACTGAACGAAATACAGTTATCGATATATCTAACATGTAGTTTATTGACAAGGTCCAAACATCCCCAACTGTTTCCAAGTGATGCCTATTGATCAGGGAAACTATGAAAATAAAAACAATAGACCAGTGGTGCTCAACATTTTTAGCACCTACTTTTTAGGATGACAGGGCCTACTTTTGAGAATGACTCAAAAATGTCTAGGACCCATCAGAAGTGATGTAATGGTTGGAAGTGCCATCATTGTGATGCCAGAGCCTGCTGCTTTCTTGAGAATGACGCATTCAGGTGGGTGGGTCTCAGCCATTTTCCAATAGCAAAATGAATCAGAAAGGAAAAAGCCTATTTACAACCTTGACACAAGCAAAATAACTACACACTCTTCCTGCTGTCCAGTGTCCCATCTTCCCATATTTACAATGATGGCTGTGCTAGGTGCTGTGCAACCACCTGAAATTGGCTCGCGACTCACCTAGTGGATTCCAGTCCACAGTTTCAGAAACACTGCAATAGATGCTTGAATATTCTGTGATCAGTCTTACCATCTTTTCCAGCAATGACATCATACTTTTAAACTCCCTCCTAAAACTGGCTCCATTCTTGACTTCTGGAAGCAGGTTTCAATGTTGATATTTTAATAGGCATTCAGGAGGGTGTGGTAGATGCCTGTTCATTTGTTTTAATGGAATGCTACAGTTTTTATTGAGGTGTGGTTATTTTTGGCAATCTGAGTTCATTATTGAGATTCTGCTGAAAATGATGTTAGATTTGTAATTGATTTAAAGGAGTATAGGTGTTCTTTAATTTTGTAAGCCACTGTGAGAGGTCCATTTGTACCATGCAGCAGGACGTATAAGCAAAATAAATAAGCACCTTACATTTTCTAAGACAGTTCCCTGTCCTTGGCAAGAAATGATTCCACTTGCATTAATGTGCTTCAGAGCCTCCATTTGCATTTCACAAAATGAAATGTATAGTTCATACAAAAATAAAATAATGTTAAAGTACTTCAAATGAACTCAGCAGTCCCTGAAAGGTCATTACTCTCAGCTTCCCTACACAGTATCTTTATACAGATAGATTATCCCCTTATCCAGAATCCGAAATCCAGACTATTCCAAAATCCAGACATCTTTGTACAAGACTTTTTTTTAACTTTCTGTAGAAAGACAGTCTTGTGCTCATTCCAACATACTGACAGTAAGTTATATTCTTTGTTCTGTTCTGTGTGTCTATACAGATATTGCTGAAAAATGTCAAAGAGGCCAGCAGACACTCAAATGCGTAACAGTGAGAAGAGCAAGATGAAGCGTTTCTCATTACATTTATGCAATTATTCCAATATCCAGAAAAATCTGTAATCTAGACACCATCTCATTTCCAGCAGTCCAGATAAGGGATACTCAACCTGTATTATGCAGATATAGGGGGTGGTCGTGGCCTGGGGACATATGATACAGCCACTTTGTAGAAGCAAAACAAGAAAGGTATGACATATTGGTAGGACTGTGAATTATAATATGGGGTACAGAAGACTATTTTTGGCTGGAGAGTTCATTTCTTCACTGGTTTTAAGAGCCAGAAATTGGTCCAAAATTCCATCCTGATTACACAGAATTGCTTGTACATTGGAGGTGTGTGATCTTGAAACTGAAGAAATCAAATGCAGTAATGAAGTGGGAAATATGAAGTGGGAAAACATCTGTGGGCTTATGTGACTGTTTATTTTCTGTGAATGAACACGAAGAAGAAAAGTAGCTAGTGCAATCCTAACCTGGCGTTAGGCCAACAGAGTTAGGCCAGCAAAGTTTGGCCAGCACAAGGAACACCGTAAAGTATGTTTGGACCACTCATAAAGATGTGCGCCATTCTCCCTGACTCTGAGGGTAGACTAAACATGCTTTATGGTGGCCAATGTGCCAACCAAACTTTGCTGGTCTCTGTGTTAGGATTGCGCCCAGATTGAATGATTGGATTTATGTCCCACCATTCAACTTTAAAATGCTCTCTGCAGTTTACAATTTTGAAACAATAACAATTCACAATAACAGAGCCATAAATTACAGTCAGTTTCAGACTTACAACCTTTCAGGAAAATCTTAGCAGACATCAGACCACAGCCAAACCACACTGCACAAAGTCAAAAGTAGGGAGGTGTTCAAGGCAGTTGAGTCATGTATTATGTGTGGATTGTGTCACGTCCATTTGGGCTCTAAGAAAGTCTAGAGATTGTATTTACTGATACAGACTAATGCATAATCAGTTTCGGGGTGGAACCATGTTGGCCTATGACAGTAAAACCAACAAGGTTTGAAGTCCTGTACATGTTTTAGCACCCCAAATTCTGGGAGAAATGCAATTTAGAAGAGGGAGATGGTCGGACAAATTCCGCCGGCCCCCTCAGTACTCCCCCACTCCACTGAGTACCTGGTACTACAGTCTGGAGCATCAGATGGAAGACAAGTACAGATTTGTGCTAAGTAATAACATTCCACGAAGTGATGGACCACATATATGATGTTGGTTCCACTGAACTCACTGGGCTAGCTTGCTTCCTTCCTTCCTTCCTCAACTACAGTACCTAACTAGCGCTTTTTACATTTTCCGTTCACACTTTCATCAGCTAGTAAACTTTTTCCTGCTTGCCCAGCCCCGCAAAGCATTTTGGGGTGATACTCAGCTGCTGCCAGGCATTTTGTGGTGTGACCCAGCTGCCGGTTGTTGTGATCCAGGCAAAAACTGGTGTGCCTAATGACGGGGTTGCAGAACATATCCTCGTCATTAAACTGTGGCGAACCTGTATTGCCTTTTCTCCCAGGTTTTTTGAAGAGTTGTTTTTTCTGGATCATTGAACAGTGGTTCATTCTGAGCTATAGGCCTATTATTCTTCCTGGTACAATGATTTAGAAATGAACTGATAAAAGATTGCAAACATGGGTAATCCCAGGGCATTTCCAGCACATCCCTCGACTTAGAAATGATCTTCACCCAAGAAGGATGAAGGCAGATGCTGAATTTGCTGGCAGAAAATCAGCATCTGAGCACCTGCAGTGTTTGCCTGCTGAATCAGGAAATGGGGAATGTTCTTCAACACTTCAATAGCCAGATCTGATTTTAAAAATGTGTATGTTTTACAAAAAACAAAAAAATCAAGGTGACTTTATTTGGACAGTTTTGGATGATAAAGTTAGACATGACTTTAACCATGGACTTTAACCATGCCTACATGGGACCCACCTGATCTGTGCTGGAAGTATAGCATGGAAAGAGGGGAGATGTAGCTTCTGTTCTGTGGCAAATAGCAAGTGCCCCAATAGAGATCAAACCTCCCCGGGGAACCTGTCTATCCCATTATTTGGGATTCTTTCCAGCTTGTAGAACCTGAGGATGTGGACAGGATTCTCTGCAGTGTGAGACCTGCTGCTTGCTTGCTTGACTCTTGCCCAGCATAGCTAATTAGATCTGCCTGGGAAGGGCTGGCTGAATGGACGGGGAGGGTGGTGAATTCATCTCTGAGGGAGGGGGTGTTGCCGCCTGCTTTGAAGCAGGCAATTGTTCGCCCCCTCCTGAAGAAACCCTCCCTGGATCCCACTAATTTAAACAACTTTCAGCCAGTCTCACATATCCCATTTCTGGGAAAGGTGATTGAGCAGGTGGTGGCATCCCAGCTTCAGAGAGTGCTGGAGGAAGCGGATTATCTGGACCCATTCCAATCTGGCTTCAGGCCGGGGTTCGGCACGGAGACTGCCTCGGTCGCCTTGATAGATGACCCACGCCGGGGAATGGACAGGGGGAGTGCGTCCCTGTTAGTCCTGCTGGACCTCTTGGCGGCTTTCGACACCATCGACCATGGTGTCCTTCTGGGTCAGCTGGCCGGGTTGGGGCTTGGAGGCACTGTCTTGGAGTGGTTCCGCTCCTTCCTGGCTGTCAGATCCCAGAAGGTGGTGCTGGGGGATGCTTGTTCAGCACCCCGACCTCTTAAGTTTGGGGTGCCGCAAGGGTCCATATTATCCCCCATACTATTTAACATCTACATGAAGCCGCAGGGAGAGGTCATCCAGGGGTTTGGGGTGGGGCACCATCAATTTGCTGATTTCACCCAACTCTATCTCTCCTTTCCCCCTGGTTCTGAGAAGGCGGTTGAGGTCTGGAGACAGTTGGGGGCTGGATATGGGTGAACAAGCTGAAATTAAATCCGGATAAGACAGAGGTGCTCCTGGTCCGGAAATCCACAGCTCGGGTATTGGACTACCCCCCTGCTCTAATTGGGTTGCACTCTCTCTGAAGGAGCAGGTCCGCAGTTTGGGGGTTCTCCTGGATCTGCAGCTGCTCCTGGAATCCCAGGTGGCGGCAGTGGCCAGGGGAGCCTTTGCTCAGCTTTGGCTGATTCGCCCATACCTGAACTGTATGCAACCATACCTGAACTGTGCAGACCTGGCCACGGTGACCCATGCCCTAGTGACATCCAGATTAGATTACTGCAATGCACTCTACATGGGGCTGCCTCTGAAGACAGTCCGGAAATTGCAACCAGTACAGAACGTGGCTGCTTGTGTGGTTGCTGGGGCTCATCGGTTCAACTCTGTCGGGCCATTGCTTCAGCGGCTACACTGGCTGCCGGTTCCTTTCCGGGTCCGATTCAAAGTACTAGTTTTGACCTTTAAAGCCCTTTACGGCTCAGGTCCGGGGTATTTGAGGGACCATCTCCTTCCATATAATCCTACCCGTACTCTTAGGTCATCTGGGGACAGCCCTTCTGACTGTGCCGCCACCAGGAGAGATAAGGGGGATGGTGGCCAGGAATAGGGCCTTCTTGGTGGTGGCCCCCCAACTTGTACCCTCCCCTTAGAATTAAGAACTGCTCCCTCTTTGGCAATATTTTGGCAGGGGTGGAAGACTTTTTTATTTAAACAAGCCTTTAACTGTTGACAGGCTAGCTGGCATTTTATATTCTCTTCTTTACATTGGATCCACGGGGCTTGCTGTTTTAAATTTTAACTGTTTTAATACTGCTTTTAACATTGTTTTTAATTGCTAAACATGTTTTATTGTATTTTTAATGTTGTAAGCCGCCTTGGGTGCCCAAGGGGCAGAAAGGCAGGACAGAAATTAAAGAAATAATAATAATAGATAATAACTATGGCAGGGATAAATGGTGAATCCCCTCCTTCCACCATATTATGGTGGCAATTCAGATGGGGTGTGGGAGGAAGCAATGATTTACAACAACAACAACAACAACAACAACAACAACAACAACAAACCACCC
>JAJKFI010015002.1:0-11154 GCA_029204185.1 Lerista edwardsae
GTGTGTGTGTGTGTGTGTGTGTGTGTGTGTGTGTGTGCGCACACACACACACACACCAGAGCAAGCTCCAGAGGATTCCTCTGCTTTCACTATGGGACTCCTTGGTTCTGAGCCAGCTATTTTGGTGGCACAGAAACAAGCAGAGTGAAGGAGTGAGAATAGGATATGTGCACCCGCTGAAGCTCAATGGCATGCAGCCAGAGGAGAGAATGACACTGTGAAGACTACTTCTGGGACTGAGGATTCGGTAAATAGCAAAATACTGTATATTTGTTCTTTTTAAAACCCCATTAAAAAAAGTGGTTTAGACTAGCCTGCCCATGTAAGCTGCCTTGGGCATTTGCTTCAGCATTAGCGGGGTGGAATAGAAATTCTTCAAATAAAAGAAAAAAAATATGACTGCCTGGGAATGCCGAATTTCCTCCAGAAATCTGTCCAGTCCCCTTTTAAGATGCTATCACAATGTCCTGTGGCAAGGAGTTCCACAGATAGTTTGAAAGTTTTCTGTGGAAGGTACCTTGCAAGCATACCGTGGAAACAAGTTCAGTGTATGCATTGAAAATGCCTTGACTTTCAAACAAGTTGCTTACCTAGCTCTATAAAAAGGTTCATCACAGTCTTGTTTTTATTAATGCCATATCGATAGTTCATTGCAGGGCTGTTCACATATTGTGTTCACTGGCACACATTTTGCATATATTTCCATGAAAATGACTGTAAACTGGGTTCATTTTTACAGATCAACAGTCCATGCATTATGTGTGTGTGTGTGTGTGTGTGTGTGTGTGTGTGTGTGTGTGTGTGTGATTGAGATTTATCTTGGAAAAACAGACACCCTGCAGATTTAGGGCCCAATCCTATCGGCCTTATCACCAGCTGCACGTTCCTACCACCGTATGGCTCTGGGTGTCATTAACATGTCGCAAAGCACATCAGTAACATGCCATAAAAGGTGCTTTATGGCACGCGGAGAAAGAGTACCACCCGCACAGGATCTGCGCTGGCCAGCAGTATTGGCCAGTGGTAAGGCCCAGCAGGGGGGAGGCCAGGATGGGGCAGAACTGGATGGGGGGAGGGGAGAAGCAGGCCCGGCTGGGGGGTGGAACTGGTGGTGGCCTCCACTGCCGAATCCTGACCCCCCCCCCGGTGGGAGCATAGCCAGCAGAGTAGCCCCATTGCAGGTGTCCCCTTCCCCCAGTGAGACTCCTGTGGCTGCTACGGTCCTGTAGCCATTTTGGGACCATTGCTCCTCTGGCAGCTGGGCTCAGGATTGGGCTGCCCGGCTCTTCCCCATCCCCCCTAAAATGTAGCTATTGTATAAAGCAATTGGTTCTCAACTGTTTTAACAACAGAGCCCATTTTAAAATGCCACTCTGTCAGAACCCACCTAGCTTTATGAAATGTAAAAAAAAAAAAAAAAGTGATCTAGGAAGATAATTTATTTACAATATGTTTTGGTCAATAAATGAGTCAACGCTGGATCTATTTCCCATAATGAGGCAGCCCCAGGGGCTTGAGGGGCTTAGTTATGGGCCCCAGCCTTCACCTGCTTCCACTACCTGTCGTTGACAGACTGGGAAATAAAACACACCCTCCCAACACATCTCTCTTCATGTAAACAAGCTTGCAAACTTCAGGATCCCGGCTCCTTGAAAACTGCAAGAGTTCAGGTGTTTGGAGGGCAGTAACAGCTATCGGGTTTTTGAATAGACTCACAGCTTATTATGGTCTTGTCTGAATATCTCATTATTGGAACATTACCTGATCTTTCTATCATTTGTGTTTTCATTGGAGACTTGCGGGACCCTACAGAAATCAGGTCAAGACCCCTCCCAAGTGTGTTCGGGCCATAGTTTGAGAAAGGCTGGTATAAAGCTTTGGTCAAATACAATACAGCAGTGGTTCATAAACCTTTTAGCACCAAGACCCATTTTTTAGAATGACAATCTGTCCGGGACTCACCAGAAGTGATATCATGAACAGAAGTGCCGTCATTGTGACACCAGAGCCTGCTATGTTCCTGAGAACGCGGCAATAAGTTGGGTTCTTTCTCAGCCATTTTCCAATAGCAAAGTGAATCAGGACGAAAAAATTCTATTTACAACCTTGACACAAGCAGAACCACCACACAGCTGTTCCCCTTTCCAGCATCCCAGTTTCCCATATTTTCAATATGGCAGCTCTAGATGCTTCGTGACCCACCTCAAATTGGCTCACAATCCACTGGTGGGTCCCAACCCACAGTTTGGGAACCACTGCAATGCAGACATTGTGGATGAAGAATATTGCAGCACAGTCCAATTCTTCCTGCTCAGAGTTGCATTATAATATATGGATAAAGGAAGCGCAGACTTGATGTTGGACAGAGGGGAAAAGAAATGTTGGACCAGTATGGTTTGCTTCACAGCCAACTTCACCGCCAGCTTTTGAATGTAATTGTTCCCAGCACGAAACACAGGGAAGCTGTTGTCGGAGGACTTGCTGCTGGGACTCATCGATAGGACTTGTTTATGTGTCTGAAAGTGTAGGGCCAGTAATAATAGGGTAATGAAACATTTCGGCTAGGGCAAGGCGAGGTACATCTAGTGACAAAGGAAAATCTTGGCAACTGTGCTTAACGCAAGATAAAAATACGCACGTTAGAATATTCACTGGCACCAGTCCTATCCATTTCCTGGATCAAGGTTGCTTTCCCAACTAATAATTTGTCCTTTACAGAAGAATTAATTTGCACAGCTTTAAGAAAGTCTGAGCATCTCATTCTTGGAACGTTTCCTTTCAGTTGGCAAAATGTAATGATGTAAGTGGAGAGCTGTTGTTGTTGGCAGCAGTTAAAGTCCACAGGCAGGCACAAGCAAGGAGTGGGAGAGGAAGAAAGGATAGGTCTGACATCAATAGGAAATTTCAGATGTGAAAAGAATAAAAGGGAAATGCTAGAATTGGCTACGGAATTAGAGATTTCTATAACAATCCCAGCACATTTCACAGGTTTCCATCACAAAGAGGACTCCATCTGGTCTCTTACGATAGCTCTGCAGAGGCAAAGTTGAGGCTTGGTCTCATGACTTTGAAAACACTTGCAAATTTAAAAGGAAGGGAACCTGGACCTATGAAAAGGGATTTCTCTTGTCGTGGTGATCGTCTGCAGGGCAAGGGAGGCCGGGCTGAATGAATATTCAAAGATGGGGTGGGAGAGAACATGCATATTGTGCCTCCTATATTTGCGTCCAAGCAAGGTTCAAAGTAGACTCTACCCCGAAATCACTTATCTCAGAATATTTCCAGGCCACCTTTCTCCACAAAGTGGTACTCAAGGCAGTTCGACCAAGATATTAAAAGGTCAAACAAATTCAATATGAGCAAAAAGCCCTGTTTGCAGTAGATAAAACAATATCGACCTATCAAAAGAGCAATTCAAAACCATTCAAAGCTTTTGTTTTGATGTTAATGCCACCTGTTCCTTGCACATATTGCCTGGGGGAAAAACATGAAAAAGTTATGAAAAGTTATTAATAAAAACATTGTTTTATAAATCTGCAAAGCAGCCCCAACAGCCACTGGACAAAGCAAAGCAACAGGAACTTCTGCAAATAACAAGGAAAAAACCCCAGAAATGATATTTCAGGTACCCCAGCCTTTTAAGACCCAATAGACCCAATAAAAGTCAGTAGTTGAATTGTGCCTGGGAACTAGCTGGGAGCCAGTGGTACTCCCTTAATACAAGTTAAGCATCCTTGCTCTTTTCACTGTGACCCATTTGGCTGTCTGCTGGCCTCTTTAACATTTTTCAAAAATGGCACACATCACAGAGCAGAGAATAGAATTTACAGCCAGCAGCTGGAATGAGAACAAGACCTTCTAGTGTTCACACTATAGAAAATTAAAAAAAAAAAAGCCTTGGACAAAAATGTTTGGATTTTGGAATAGTCTGGATTTTGGATGTTCGGATAAGGGATCATCTACCTACAAGACTAGAATGCATGTTTCTGTGAGCGCAATCCTAACTTGGTGTTAGGCCGGCACAGTTAGACCAGCAAAGTTTAGCCAGCACAAGGACCACCAAAAATAAAAGTATATTTGGACCACTCTCAGAGTCAGAGAGGCCAGCACACAGACATGTGCCATCCTCCCTGATTTCAAGAATCAAATGCACTTTACTGTGGCCCTTGTGCCAGCCAAACATTGTTGGTCTAACTGGGCTGGCCTAACTCCGGGTTAGGATTGCACAACTGTGACTCCCAAAAGCTCATATCAGAGAAGCTGAAATCCTACCACTTGCCCAATCAAAAAAAGCTGTCATACACAAGGTGGAACCAAAGTTACCTTTTAAACTTCAGGTTGTTTTTATCTTTTCATCATCAATACTGGAGAATCATACGATTTCTGTAACTCTGCTCAGATTACAGCCATTGAGGACCATGCTGTTTGGCTGATTCCTTATCTAAACCTGTAGGATGACTTGATGACTAAATCTGTTTTGGATTTAGGAAGCTAGAGGACAAGTAACTGGCACCCAACAGACAAATTTTCATCATAGGAAGCCACCAGCAAGCCCTAAGCAGAGGGCTCTCACTGGCATTATAAACTGAAGGGCAGTGGCTTTGGGCAGGAGACACAGAAGTGTGGGCACCAGTGGCATGTGGGCCAGGATCAAAATGAGTTAATTTTGGATAGGAATGAATGGTCAAAACAAGGCCAGTTCATTCATTTAGACTCTCTCTCTCTCTCTCTCTCTCTCTCTCTCTCTCTCTCTGTGTGTGTGTGTGTGTGTGTGTGTGTGTGTTTGTGTGTGTGTGAATGTTTCTTTTTTCTAATGCCACCTCGAACATTAGAAAAATCCTCCCTTACGCTTACACTTATCCCTACACTACTCGAGGCCCTTCACCATGACAAGGCTGTGATCCATGAAAGGGGCCAAAATTTAAGTGAGTGTTGGATAAGTGTAAGTGTAGGTAAGTGTTGGATACGCTCAGTTCATGCAGGGTGACAGCAACAGTCAGCAAACTGGTTAGCTGTCCTGCAAAAACTGCACTTAAGAATTCCACCCAGAATGCTTTGAAATGTGCAGTGATTATGTGGCTGCTCATAGTGCTATTGTTAAAAAGAAGTGCTAAAGCGCTTTCAGGTGCCCTTAGATAATTTAGAACAGTGGTTCTCCAACTTTTTAGTACCAAGACCCACTTTTTAGAATGTCAATCTGTCTGGAACCCACCAGAAGTAATTTCATGACCGGAAGTGTCATCATTGTGATGCAAGAGCCTGCTGCTTTCCTGAAAATGCAGCCGTCAGTTGGGTTATTTCTCATTTTCCAATAGCAAAGTGAATCAGAGAGCAATCCTATACTCTTGTTACTCTGGTGCTATGCTCTTGCGCCAGCTGAACGCTGTTGCAAACAGGCCGTCTAGTGCGTCCGCATTGGCGCTATGGTGCTGGACCGGCGCAAACAGCAGTGCCAACGCTTGGGCACCGCCGCAACTGGTGCCAATGCACCAGTTGAGCATTGGCGGCACCTCCATGAGGGCATTCCAGAGGCGTGGTGGGGGCGTAACCAGGCAGTGGGCGGTGACAGGGGTGGTGGCACAGGACAGCCGTAGTGCCAAATCCTAAAGCCTGTTCCTGGTGGCCCTGATTCGAGCCGTTCCTGTCCACGGTCCTCTGCACCTGCAAAACAGCAGGCAGAGAACCAAGCAGGCCCATAGGGGTGACTGGGGCGTACGCGAGTGCAAGGGGAAAACCTTCCCTTGTCTTGCCCATTGCTGCTGCTACCTCCTTATGGGCTTTAGGTACAGCCCTGTTATGTCGGGCTTACTTAGGATTGGGCTGTCAGAAAGAAAAAGCATATGTACAACATGGACATACGCAAAACAACCACACATCCCTTTCCAGCATCCCAGCCCCCCATATTTTCAACCTGGCTTCTCTAGGTGCTTTGTGGCCCACCTGAAACTGGCTTGTGACCAATGGGGTGGGGGGTGGGGGTGGGTCCCAACTCACAGTTTGGGAACCACTAATTTAGATGATTACACCCACATCCACACCTCTTTCTGTAGAGAGAGAAGAAGGCTTTAGTCTCTGGAGGAGAGATTCACCCCAAAGAGGCCCAGATAGATAGGCCCAAAGAAATTTTTCCTCACAAATGATTCCAACTTTTCCAGAATAGCTCCAACATTAATATTCTGGTGATTGCAGTGACTGATATTTCACCCCAGCCAACAGATTTAGATGCTATGCTGGGTTGCAAAATGCAGTTTTGCTCACATAAGAGGTTCTCATGTTTTTGAAACATGTGCCACAGGGATAACCACTAGTTTTCTTTTCAGCAGAGCAAAAAAAAAAAAGGTAGTTTAATCTCTATCAGTATGGCTGTACAAAGAGTTCAAAATTGAAATAATTTACTCCTGATGTTAATGCAGGCGAAAACTACCGCTATTATTTGGAAAGGCTGGGGGGCATGAAGTTATCTGCATCTCTCTGGCCTGCTCAGTGTACTGTAGGGTAGTGCAAAAACAACACAACATCTGTGTGACAACCCATAAATGGAAACTAAGGACTCAGCTCTTCTGGGTAACAGCACCACCAAACTACCATCAAAGCACGTTAGCTTTAAAGGCTGACACTTAATTGAACAAGAGGCTATGTGGGCCTCTCATCAACTTTCACTTTGCTCGCTCCAAGCCATCCAGTGAAACCATCTAAAATAAATTTAGAACAATAAGGAAAAACCCTTCTCAAGAGAGCTGCCCATAAAGCAAGAAAGCCATTCTCCAGATTTCCCTCATGCCCCTCAACAGGCTGCCAATAACACTTTCATTTTCTTGGCTTTCATCTCCTTTGCCAGGTCTGACATCCAAGCACGTACCAGACCTATATAGACCACCCGCCTTGTAAATCATGCATTTTCCCCCATCAAGCAGCTTTTTGTGGGCGCCCCTTTCAAAGATCAGCAATGCTCTGACCTCTTGAAATCTCCCGGAGAATGGGTTTCCATTACTGTGAAGGGCAACTTGGTAGCACTGGAAAGAGCCGTCCAAGTGTGTATCGGAGACCTTGCTGTTATTTATGAGGTGGATGAAAAAAGTCAAGATAGAAGCAGCTTTGAACTTGAAAATAAAGACTGAGGCCCCAATCCTATTCAAGTGGTGGGCCAGTGGAGTACGCGCTCCACTGGTGTGCCAGATCTTCATGCTGTTGCAAAAGCACTGGAAAGTTCTTTTTGACAGAGTGAAGGCTGCCCATAGCAGCAGCAGGGCTTCTCGCATGCACCAGCAGCCAGAGCAAAAACCACTGGAACAGGGAAGATCCGTGTAGGGGCTGGGGAAGGGCAGGAGGAGTGCAGGGAAGGGGTGGAACAGAGCAGGGAGAATGCAGCACCCTGTTCCCCTTCTCGGGCCCAATTCGTCAACATGGATATGAGCCAGGGGTGCAGATCTGGGATGATGAGTTTCAGCTACTGGAGCTTACACCAGGACAAAGGGACAAATGCTTCCCTCAAGGAGACCTTGAAATTCCCCTGTGGGATGCAGCATAAGACCTAACCAAGGACAAGGGGCTACAGTAAAAGGCTGTTTGCTATTTTTGCTGCAACAGATAAATATGGCAGCTCCTCTGGAGATCCTTGAGTGCATGTCTACACACGACATAGTATAAGGTTCCATGCAACGGTCAACATGGATCCTATGAGGTCAGGTAACAGGGCCTGAATTAAGGAGGGTCGTTTCATAATTAGTGAATGAGCAAGCCGCTGCAACACAATGTTTTCTGTGCGCATGTTTTCTTGGTTCCAAGAAAGGACTATTAATACTACTGTGAAGCATGATGCAGGAGACGTCCAATTCAATGACAGCATGAGGTGTAAAATGTTTTAGGAGAAACATCTCAGGACAGAGAAGATGCAAGCTGGTTGCAAAAACTGGCTTGAGATTTCTGGCTGCAAGAGCTTTATTTAGTCACCAGATTTTTTTCTCCCTGTTTCTCAGCTCACTTACAACGTGAACCTTGGCATCATTTCAAACCATCTGCCTTACATGGTTACCCCATTCTAAATTGTACTATTGCCTTGAACAGAGATGGAAACGCTGCAGTATTTTATATGTGGGTCAATATTTGTAAAGGCTTGCATCTGAGTGCCTCATAAAAGGAATAAATTAAGGATAAGACAAGTTTAGGCAGTAAGCCAAAAAGAGTAAATAAACTATAGCAATAAACACCTACGAATCTTGTCCAGAGATTATATGTGGAGCATCCAAATCTCTTGTTGTTGTTCAGTCGCTAAGTCGTGTCCGACTCTTCGCGACCCCATGGACCACAGCACGCCAGGCCTCCCTGTCCTCCACTAGCTTCCTGAGTTCGCCCAATTTCATATTCATTGCTTCGGTGACACTATCTAACCATCTCATCCTCTGCCGCCCCCTTCTCCTTTTGCCTTCCATCTTTCCCAGCATGAGGGTCTTTTCTAAAGAGTCGTCTTGTCTCATGAGGTGGCCAAAGTATTGGAGCTTCAGCTTCAGGATTTGTCCTTCCAGGGAGCAATCAGGCTTGACTTCCTGTAGGATTGACTGATTGGATCTCCTTGCAGTCCAGGGGACTCTCAAGAGTCTTCTCCAACACCAACAGTGGTGACAGGCTGCAGGGTGAGACAAAACTTTGTTCAGATGTAGCAAGGCCTTTCCGAGAGCCTTGTGTCAAATTTGTAAATGAAATTAAGATCCTAGGTGGCTTCTGTTAACACTGAGCACGGGTGCCAAATCTTCCATTTTGGAAAAGGGCAAAGCGACTATTAAAAATCAATAGCCAACACTGGCCAATAAATAGGCGTGTTATTTGAGGCTTGGTGCAGGCATTAGTTTTCCTGGGGGAGCAAAGCTAAACCATTATAGACATTGCTTCCTGCCTGCCTCTCAAGATGTCACTGGACATGTTATAGGAATCTGCCCTATTGTGAGAACGTTCAACCTGGAGGAGGGGAGGACGGGGGTTAGGTTAGGTTAGGTTAGAGATGGTGCAAACATTCAGGGCACACTCCCCATCTGGAGGTAAGCCGGCATAGTTAGGCCAGCAAAGTTTGGCTGGCACAAGGGACACCGTAAAGTATGTTTGGACCACTCTTGGAGTCAGAGAGGCCAGCACCCAGACGTGTGCCATCCTCCCTGACTCCGTTGTTGTTGTTCAGTTGCTAAGTCGTGTCCGACTCTTTGCGACCCCATGGACTCCCTGACTCCGAGAGTGGTCCAAATGCACATTATGGTGGTGCTTGTGCCACCCAAACTTTGTTGGCCTAACTCCAGGTTAGGATTGCGCCCTCGGTCAGGGGAGCTTGAAATATTGAACCTCTTTGTGTGGATGTTTGAAAGTTGAATCCAGAAAAGACTGAACGTGTCTGCAAAGCAAGGGCAGCCTCCTGACACTTGGGGCGGCATGCCATGCCAATTTTCCTGATGATGTGCTACTCTCACTCTCCCATGGTCTAGCTCATCATTCTCCTCCCCTCTACATTTTCCAGTTCCAGCTCCAGGAGTGGTGTGGTCCAATGTGAGGCATTCCCATGGGACCCCCACCCTTCCTACAATTCTCTTTGACAGCCACCAGAACCAGATGCTCCTCTTCACACATGTACTCTTGGGAAAATAGGAACAGCCCCACTGGATCAGGCCAAGGCCCATCTAATCCAGCTTCCTCTATCTCACAATGGCCCACCAGTTGTCTCAGGGAGCACACAAGACAACTACAGTAGATACCTGCATCCTGTTGTCACTCCCTTGCACCTGTCATTCTAAGATAAAAGGTAAAGGTTTCCCCACGACTGAATGGTCTAGTCATGACCCATTGTAGGGGGCAGTTCTCATCTCCGTTTCTAAGCCTGTAGAGCCGGCATTTGTCCAAGGACAAGCTTCCGTGGTCATGTGGCCAGCATGACTATACACCGTAGTGCACAGAACGCCGTAACCTTCCCACCAAAGTGGTCCCTACTTGCATTTTTTATGTGCTTTCGAATTGCTAGGTTGGCAGGAGCTGGGACAAGCAACAGGAGCTCACTCCGTTGCATGGTCTTAAACTCCCAACCTTCTGGTCAGAAAGCCCAGCAGCAGTGGTTTAACCTACTGCACTACCATATATCCCTTTCATGGATCACGGCCTTGTCGTGGCGAAGGGGCTTGAGTAGCTCAATGAAGCTGTGAGCTATGCCATGTAGGGCTACCCAAGATGGACAGGTCACAGCAGAGAGTTCTGACTAAACGTGGTCCGCTGGAGAAGGAAGTGGCAACCCACTCCAGTACTCTTGCCAAGAAAACCCCATGGATTACAGAACAAAAAGGCTAAACGATATGACACTGGAAGATGAGACCCTCAGGTCGGAAGGTGTCCATTATGCTACTGGGGAAGAGCAGAACACGAGTACTAGTAGCTCCAGAAAGAGTGAAGTAGCTGGGCCAAAACTGAAAGGAAGCTCAGCTGTGGATGTGTCTGGAAGTGAAAGGAAAGTGCGATGCTGCAAAGAACAATACTACATAGGAACCTGGAACGTCAGATCTATGAATCAAGGCAAGCTAGATGTGGTCAAACGTGAGATGTCAAGGCTGAACATCGACATCCTGGGAGTTAGTGAACTAAAGTGGACAGGAATGGGAGAATTTAATTCAGATGACCATTATATTTGCTACTGTGGGCAGGAATCCCTTAGAAGAAATGGAGTAGCCTTCATCGTGAACAAGAGAGTGAGAACAGCAGTACTGGGGTATAACCTCAAAAATGATAGAATGATTTCCATTCGGATCCAAGGCAAACCTTTCAACATCACAGTAATCCAAGTCTACGCCCCAACCACTGGTGCTGATGAGGAAGAAGTTGACCACTTCTATGAAGACCTAGAACAGCTTCTAGAATTAACACCCAAAAAAGATGTCCTTCTCATCATAGGGGATTGGAATGCTAAAGTAGGCAGTCAAGAGGTAAGAGGAATAACAGGCAAGTTTGGTCTTGGAGTACAAAATGAAGCAGGGCAAAGACTGATAGAGTTCTGTCAGGAGAACACATTAGTCATAGCAAACACCCTTTTCCAGCAACACAAACGGCGACTGTACACATGGACTTCACCAGATGGTCTACATCAAAATCAGATTGATTACATTCTTTGCAGCCAAAGATGGAAAAGTTCCA